>CATIWR010517375.1:0-10035 GCA_949677035.1 Omphalea diandra | reverse complement strand
CATGGTGCTTAGAGATGGAGAAATTATAAGTGAGGATGAAGATGATGGAGTAAAAACTGACCCAAAAATGCCTACATTAGAAGATGCTAGTCATGTGGACAATTTTGCTGACCCTGAAGAGGTAACGAGTAAATAACTTTTTGTGACTAGACGCTCTTTAAATGCCCATGTTAAAAATGTTCAAGAGTAAAGGAAAAACATTTTTGATGCTAGGTGTAGGATTAATAGCCACTTATGTCTTATTATAATTGATGGGGGTAGTTGCACTAATGCAACTAGCACTTATCTAATGGAAAAAATGGAATTGCCAATCTTGAAACATCGTAGACCTTACTACTTGCAGTGGTTAAATGAGAATGGGGAAATTAAGGTAACCAAGCAAGTTAGGATTGTATTTACAATAGGCAAATATAAAAAATGAGGTTTTGTATGATGTTATACCTATACAAGCTAGTCACATGCTTTTGGGGCATCCATGGCAGTTTGATAGGAAGGTAAAACATGATGGGTTTACTAATGTATATGAGTTTGATTTTGGGAGCCAACACATTGTACTATCTTATTTAGCTCATTCTCAAATTTATGAAGATAAAAAAGTCTTAAGAGAGAGAGAAAGCGTACATAAATAAGAGAAAGAAAAATTAGCATGACAAAAAGAGAGTAGTCAGAAAACCAAAGATAAGCACGAGGTTAGAGTGGTAAAAGGATAACAAAGAGAGGACGCCCAAAATTAAGGAGAGGGGTATGTAAAAGGAGAGAGTATGGAAAAATGCTTTTATGCAAAAGAGAAAGAAGTGAGAAAAGCCTATCTAGATCAAATACATATGTTTTTATGTTGTACAAGAAGCTTATTTTTCTACTAAAGACTTAATCATTTCTTTGTGTAGTGTGTTTGTTTATCTTTTATAGAAATATGATGACTTATTTCATGAAGAGATGCCTATAGAATTACAACCTTTGAGAGCGATATAACATCAAATTGACTTCATTCCAAGCTCTCAAAATCCAAATAGGCTAGCTTATAGGAGTCATCCTAAGAAGAAAAAGGAGCTTCAATAATAAATTAATGTGCTACTAGAGAAAGGTTTGATAAGGGAAAGTATGAGTTCTTATGTTGTTCCTATTTTACTTATACCGAAAAAGGAGGAACTTGATGGATGTGTGTTGATTGTAGGGCTATAAATAAGAAAACCATCTAATATGGACATCCTATTCCTAGGCTTGATGATACGCTTGATGAATTTGAATTAAAATGTTTTCCAAAATTGATCTTAAGATTGGATATCATCAAATTAGGATGAGGGAGGAAGATGAGTGGAAGACTACTTTCAAAACAAAATATGGTTTATATGAGTGATTGGTTATGCCTTTTAGTTTGACTAATGCACCTAACACTTTCATGAGATTAATGAACCATGTTTTGCCAGCTTTTCTTGGTAAGTTTGTGGTTGTGTACTTTGATGACATTCTTATATATTCTCAATCTTTGGAATATCATATTAAACATGTAAATTTAGTTTTTAATGTTTTGAGAAAGGAAAAGTTATTTGCTAACCTTAAGAAGTGTTCTTTTTGTATAAAAAAATTTGTGTTCTTAGGTTTTTTTAGTAAATGTGTAAGGGATCAAGGTAGATGAAGACAAGATCAAGGCTATAAAGGATTGGCCTGCATAAAAGAATATAGGAGATGTGCATTCTTTCCATGGTTTGGCATGTTTTTATAGGTGATTTGTCAAGGATTTTAGCAGCATAGCTGCACCACTAACTGAAGTGATTAAGAAGAATGTTAGCTTCAAATGGGGAAATGCACAAGAAAATGCCTTTTCTTTACTCAAATCTAAATTAGTTAGTGCACCTTTATTGTCTTTGCCTAATTTTTTTTAATACCTTCAAAATTTAATGTGATGCTTTAGGTATAGGAAGTAGGGTCTCGCATATGTAAGAAGGAAAATCTATTGCCTATTTTCATGAGAAACTTAATGGTGCATCCTTGAACTACCCAACCTTTGACAAAGAGATGTATGCTTTGGTAAAAGCCTTATAAACCTAGCAACACTACCTATTGCCTAAAGAATTTATTGGCCATATTGACCATGAAAGCTTAAAGGGGCAATAAAAGCTCAAAAAAGACATGCCAAATGGAGTAAGTTTATAGAGTCTTTTCCATATGTCATAAGGTACAAACATGGTGAGGACAATGTTATGGCTGATGCTTTATCTCAAAGATATATGTTTCTTTCTACTTTGAACACAAAGTTATTGAGATTTGAATACATCGAAGAGCTATATAAACAAGACCATGACTTTAGCTGGTTCTATGTTGCTTATGAAAAGGCTACTCATGAACAGTATTTCAAGCATGATGGGCTTTCATTTAAGAATAACATGTTATGTGTGCCTAATTGTTCCTTGCATTAATTACTTATAAAGGAAACACATAAAGGGGGATTGATGAGACATTTTGAGGTACAAAAAACTTTAAATATTTTGCATGAACATTTTTCTTGGCCAAATATGTGATTAGATGTTCAAAAGATTTGTGATAAATGTGTTGTATGTAAACATGCAAAGTCTAAATCTAAACCATATGGATTATACATGCCTTTATGTATTCCTAGCATACCTTAGGGTGATATTTCAATAGACTTCCTTTTGGGTTTGCTTATGTCTAAAAAAGGTAATGATTCCATTTTTGTTGTGCTTGATAGATTTTTTAAAATGGCACACTTCATTTCATGTCATAAGACCAATGATGCCATTAATGTTGCAAACTTCTTTTTCAAAGAAATTATGAGATTACATGGTATGCCTAAAACTATCGTCAGTGATAGGGATACAAGATTTTGAGTTTCTTTTGGAAAACATTCTAGGGAAAGTTAGGAACTAAGTTGTTGTTTTCTACTACTTATCACCCCTAAATTGATGGACAAACTGAAGTTATAAATCAAACTTTAGGACACTTATTGTGTGTGATGATTAAAAAAACTTGAAAACATGGGAAAAATGTTTGCCACACATTGAATTTGCTTATAATCATAGTATGCATTCATCTACTCATTATTGTCCTTTTGAAATCATTTATGGATTTATTCCTTTAAGTCCTCTGGACTTTCTTCCTTTTCCTTTAGGCATGACTTTAGATAGGGATGGAAAAAATAAGGATGAATTCATTAAGTCTTTACATGAGAAGGTTCATATGAAAATTAAGAAAATGAATGAACAAATTGCCAAACACGCTAATAATGGGCATACAAAACTTGTGTTTGAACCTGGAGATTGGGTTTGGGTACACTTTAAGAAAAAAAGGTTTCCTAATCTTAGAAAGAGCAAACTTAACCCTAAAGGTGATGGACCTTTTCAAGCTTTGGACAAGGTTAATGATAATGCATATAAGATTGACTTGCCTAGTGATTACAATGTTAGTGCTACTTTTAATGTTATTGATTTGTCTCATTTTGACTTTGATGAAGGTATTCATTTGAGGAAGAATCCTCATAAGGAAGGAAGGAATGATGCAAAAATCCAAGGCCAGTACAAAATCCATTTCAACTTCAAATCCCAATAACAAAAGGAAGGCTTAAAAGGTTCAAAAAAAGCAATTGGGTTATTCATGCAATAAGGAATAACCATTAGGCTAACACAAGAAAAATAAAGGAAGTAAAAAACCTAATTTCTTAGAGATGACAACATGGACTTTTCAACGGAAGCCTTTAACTTGATCCATTGGAGCCCAACATGTGGAGAGGCCCATTACCATTGTTATTGGGCCAAGGCACCTTTTGGAGGCCCAATTTGGCCAAGCATGAAGAAACTTCCTCATTAGGCTGAATTTCTTTCTTAAACTAATTAGGAACTTTTGTATTTACTTATGTAAGAAACTTATTTTATAATTAGAAAGATATCTAACGTATCTTTTAGTTATTTCCTATTTAATCTAGGAATATCCTTTTTCCTAAATAGATTAGGCAGATTTCAAAGACTATTTAGGAAGTAATTCTTAGGGTTTCTAGAAGGTTTGTAAAGGTTATAAATAACCCTTCTTGTTCAGCCAAATCAATGATTGAAGAATACTTCTTTTTAGTAAATTACTTGTGAGAGTTAATTCTCTTATTGAGTTCTAATAGGACTTGGCAAGATTGTTAAGTGAGTTCTTAATAATTTCATAAACTTGTTTAATCTAGATCTTAAATTACTTATTAATTTAAGATTGAGATTAATACCTCTTAAATCTTTATAATTTTGGTTAGTAGAAATAAGTTTTCGAGAGGTCTAATTGGGGTTTAAGAGTTTATCTTATTTGATCATTGAATTACGGCTTGGGACTTGTGTACTACATATGAATAAGGATCCAAAAATTCAACATCATTCGTATCACCTATCATAACAAGAGAAACTCAGGGTCTCTTACCACCATTCATTGGAAGTTTAATATTCCTCTTTTAGTCCCTCTTCTTCACTCTTTCATCACCTCCATCCATCTCTTAATCCCAATGTGCTCTTTATACTTTTAAATAAACTCTAAAATACCATTATTTATGATGCTATATCATGCACACAACATAAGATAATTTGTCATGCAACTTACAAACATTATATATATGTTCAAGTATCACGAATGTAATGGTGCAAATGTCATCATTGTGCTTATCCAATTCACATATCTAATGATCATTTATCCAATACATGTGTTCATATGGAAATGCAAATCATTTATGCGATGAATATGTTCATGTGAGAATGTTAATGAATGAGGATAAAGATGTTACATATAGTATGTATGGTAATAATATATGAAAGCCTATATGACAATAACATTTGATAGCCTATGTGGCAATGATATCTATAGCCTATATATATGGCAACAAAATATGATAGCCTATGTGGCAACGAAATATGATAGCCTGTATGGCAACAACATTTGACACCCTGTGTGGTAATGACATCCTACAACTTGTGTGACAATAAAATATAACAGTGTGTGTGGCATTAGTATTTGATAGCTACCCTAGTCGTACTATGGAGGAAAGGATTACTAAGGAGGTGAATAAGCACCGTAATGAGATTTTGAAAAGGAATTATGCATATGCTAATATAACTGATAAAGGGAAACACCCATGAAGACACATCCACCTATGATCATTAATGACGATTTAAGATAGCCAAGGAACTGAAAGTACTGTTACTGCTTCCAATAAGCACATGGAGAGCGAGAAAAAAAGTATTCAATTTTATGACCTTACTAAATAGTTAGAGAAGATTCAAAAGACTCTAAGCATCAAGTGTCTAGAATAGGGAACTAACACTGAGGATTTGCTTGCTCATAAGCCCGAAAAGCTTTATGCTAACTTTTGAATACCTAATCTTCTTAAGTTCACTAGAACTCAAGATGCCACCAACTATATCCATTCCTATGTGTTAATAACGAAGACGTCTGGAGTTCGTATGGACACTATGCAAAAACTTTTTGAGTTATCATTATAAAGATATGCAAATAATTGATATTATAATCAACCTACGACGATTAAAAAGATTGGAAAGAGCTAGTAGAAGCTTTTTAAGAAGCATTATGCTTACAACTCAGCTTAAAAGTCACTATATAAGATTTAGAGTCATTGAGGCAAAAAACTAGTGAGAGTTTTAATGACTATATAAGGAGGTGAAGAAAACTAGCCTATGAGGCAACTACTTGGCCAGCATAAAAAGGCAAGTTAGAATGATCATTAAGGGGAATTTTCCAAGTTTAGGTACCTGAATTAAGAGGATATTAGTATGCAATTTTAGGGATCTTAAAGAAGCTGATCTACAAACTAAAGAGTTAAAGTTGGAATCAATGAAATAATATAGTGAAAGAAGAAATGTGCCATCTTAAGTTCAGGGAGAAAGGAATAAGACTACTAATGTGAACACAATAAGAACTCTAAGATAATTTACCAATGTAGGCATGCCTTTGTCTAAGGTATTTAAAAGGTTCTAAAAGAAAGGGGATATTGAAGCCATTAGCACCAAGGCCACCTCTTAATCCTCTACCAAAGGGATATAATGCCAATGCTTATTGTGTCTTTCATCAAAGAGCTGGTCATAAAGTGTATGATTGTTACAAATTGAGACATGATATCTAAAATCTCATTGATAACAAGACCATTATTTTACCTATCCTAGGGGCATACTACCCTAGGGGCATAGCATTAGGGGAAATCCACTTCCAAATTATTATAATGCCTCACCTTCGAATTAAGAAACTTTCATGATTGGCTCTAGGATTCTTGAAGAAGTTATAATGGCTACTTTTGAGGAGGTGCTTTTCGTGAATGTTATAGTTGTTGCTTATGTTATAAATCCTTAAAATAGTTCAAATGAAGAAACTGAGGAAATGAAGAGAGGGAGGATTATCAGGTTATAACACAAAAATGATGAAGAGAGGGAGGATTATCAGGTTATAACACAAAAATGATGAAAGGAGGGAAGAAAAGTAAATGAGTTATGTGACTAAAAGCGAGAGGTATTACCAACATAGAAAAACCTTTAAGAATCCAAAAGTTGATGAGGAGGTAGAAAGACCCCTGGTGAAAGAGAATGAGGAGGATAAGTTATTCTAAGGCAACTGAAGAAGATTTCAACCCAAATTAGCATGTGAAAACTACTCATCATTTCTTAGGAGCACAAAAAGGTAATGGTTAAGGCTTTACTGAGTTTGATTATCTTTAAAAAAGCAACACCTGAGAACGCAGTGGCCCTAATTACTAATAGGGAGAAAAGCCTACCTCATAAAAAAAGAGATTATAGTCTAGCTTTATTCATTTGAGTCAAAGTGAAAGGGAGGCAAACTTTATGTGCAATGATTAATGATGGGTCTAATATCAACATCTACCCTTTGAAGCTCTTGCATAAGTTTAGGATGTTTGATAAAGATCTGGAAGCATTACACAATATCATTTAAGCTTAGGATGATGATAAAAGATTAGATTATGAGCATTGGATTACTAATCTATGAGCATTGGATTTTAGGCCCTAGGATGCAAGCCTAATAATGAAAAACTATTAAATTTATCTCCTAAAATGCAAGAGAGAAGTTGTACGAAAAGAAAAGCAAAACTTAAGAAAGCCTTAGATTAAACCCAAATCAAGCCTAAAACCTAATCAAGCCCAAATTAAAAACCACTTTACCATCATTTAGATGGTTGTACAACCATCCTACTTATGTATACAACTAACTCCTTAGCCGTATAGCTAAGGCTAAATTCCTAACAAATAGAAGGTTCCAAAACCTTGACCCTCATAATTTGCTTGACTACATAGCTAATATAATGGTTTGTATAGCCAAACTATTATATGTACAAATAGCTTTAGAACCCTAATTTTGGAATAATATTGGCTTTTATCTATTATGGGTGAAGAATATAGTGAAATCAAATCCATTTGAGCTCTAATGTACTCTTCCATCATCTATAAATACTCCCTCATTTGACAAGAAAGAGGGGCTTGGAAACCCTAACAAAACTCTATCAAAATTGCTCGATAAACACCTGTAAGCATAGAAAACTAAACTCTAAAGTAATTCACATGAGGATATAAGGTGGTTCCCTAAGCGTTGTGACTTAATTTGTAAATATCCATTAAATTTTGAGGGATAACATCAAGTCATAGTGCTTGTGAGGGAAAACAATAGAAGAAGGCATCCTTGTTTCCTCCCTGACCCTTCTCCTTCTTCTTCTTTCTTCTTATTTTTTATCATTGAAAACCCAATCTATGTGGGTTATACAGATCTATTGTATTTTGTATAGACCATTGAGAAGGTTGTATAAACAACAAGTTGGTATGTATAACCCTCTTTGACTCAGAACAAATTAAAACTTTCACCTTCTTCTTCATTCAATTCCCTTTTACTTTAGGGCTTTTTATGGGTGTCTTATGAGCTTCAATGACAAAATATGGTAGGTTTCGTGGCCTAGCACCTATTCATTCAAATAATGGAGCAGGGATCAAGTTAAATGTTTATTTTCATGCTTTTTATGCGTCTAATCTCTTTTTCTTCATGTCTTTACACCTATTTATGTGATATGCATTTTATTTTATGTGTTTTAGCAATGATTAAAAGAGGGTTTTAAAACTCTTAATGGCTTAATGAGCCTTTATTTCTCATTATCTATTATGTTAGTAAATTATTTGTTATATTCTAATCATCATCAAAATAGATGAGTGATTTGCTATCTAACTTGTTCACTTCTTCCATTTTCTTTTTTTTAAGATGGCTATTTAATTAAATTAGAAAACAAATTCCAACTCTTTATGATCCCCTATTTTTATTATGTCTCATATTAATTTCTCATACATATTATTGGCCTTATAGTAGTTCTTTTTTTAGATATGCTAACATCCTAGCTTTTCAAAAGATTAGTGCCTTATTTATGGATGTTTTAGCTTTTTAGGAGCATTATAGAGGAGGGCTCAATAACCCTAAGATCATTTATGTTGATTCGATGTTATGCCAAAAGGCCTCAACTATCCTCAAAATGCACTTGCATGTCATATTCATTTTATGTTTTATTATTTATAATCTTGTGTTCATGCTTTATATGTTATGTTACCTTTTTTATATTCATATGATGTTGGGATTGTGTTAATCTTAGACATAGAACTTGACTAGGTTTCCTTGACTTAGAGGAGATTTAGTGAGATTCTTTGCTTAAGTACATCTTATTATATGTTACCTTAGTGTTTTGATTTCTCGATGGTAACTAACTTATTTCTTCTTTGTGTGTAGGTGGCTATATGTGTGCATGGTGATTTTTATTATTCATGTTTTAAGATTATGCATGAACTCCCTTTTAATAACTTGGTTGCATTCCCGTCCCATGAGAATGACTATTATGTCTTGATGATATGTTTGGTTGAGATGTGCTAGAAACATGCTTACGAGCTATAATTAGATTAATTAATTATAGGGCTAAAATGGTCAAAATATGAACAAAAAAAGCCTGAAAGCTAGATCCCTAAATCCGAGTGGTTTAAAGATGCCTTACCTCTTCCCCAAGTCATACTCAATTCTTGCGGGTTGAGATAAATTAGACCTTCTTGATGACCTAGGCAGTCTTAAAATTTGTCCTTATTCTGATTCTTTTCTCGACCAAGGTTGAGTGGTGACTCTATATCTCAACTAGGGATGGTACTAATGTATTATCCCATCTTAGTTCCTTATTGACCATAACTTTGAAAGAGGGGCCTCTATCTTGTATGAGGCCTTAAGGATCCTTATTTATCCAAATTGTATGCCATGATTAGGGATTATTATCAATGAATGATCTTTTGTCCTCCCAATCCCCTAATGATTAATAAAAGGTTAAAGTTACAACCAGGATTCCATTAGTTTGAAGACATCCCCGATAATCACTCTAGCACTCATAGCGGCGACTCCACTAGGGACTTAAAATTGAGCTTCATTTAATTTTTAGTTCACTTTTTACCATTTTATTCTTGTTATTAGTAAATCGATTACATTCATTTGGTCTCTATACTTCACCATATGTACTAAGTTTGCCTATAAAATAAATTAATGAATTGTCCAAACTTGAGACTTAAGCTTCATTCGGGGCTTAGGAGAGAGTAAAGAGGGTTCATCACTCATAAGCCATATACCTGTATTCCTGAAGCTTATAGGAGCTATCAATTACAATAACCCTCTCAAGCATTAGGCACACATAGAAGCTAATAACACATTGGAATATGACACCTTCTTATTTTCATTTATTCTCTAAAAGGAGGGTTAATGTCCCTAAAGAACATGATTAGACACCCTCTATGCAAATACAATGTTACCCCATTTTCCTTTGATGTAATTATCCCCTATGCAAATACTTATGTATTTCCTATATCGTGCTATTATGTATTTCCTCTATCGCGCTATGTAAATGCTTTCACTTCTTATGTAAATACCTATGTACATCCCTTGCCTGCTTTGTTAAAGGGATTCTCCAATCACTTATATATCTTGTTTACTTATGTAAATAGTTTATATATATATATATATATATATATATAT
>CATIWR010517283.1:0-25485 GCA_949677035.1 Omphalea diandra | reverse complement strand
TTCACTATCTCAAGGTGTTTTCAAGCTCACACCCAACTTGTACAACTTGTGTTTTGATAGCTCACACACAACCTTACAACAATGTGTTTTTAGGCTAACACACAACCTCACTCAAGTGTTTCACTAGGCTCACACTTAAACTTTTCTTGAAGTGTTTTTGTAGGCTCACACTACAACCTTACAACTTGGTGTTTAATGTTCACACCTAACACTTATAATTTCATAAAGAAAATTGAAGAAAATGAGTAGTAAAGATTGAGAGCTTTAATGATTTGTAATTAATTTCTTAGCAACCTTATTTTATGGTTGTTTGGTGGAGTATTTATAGCCAAACTGCACCAAAGAGACGTTGCAGAACATAGCTCATCAAATCTTTGACAGATTCTGCATTAAATGCTTGACAATGTCAATTCGCGGTCGCGAAATCCAAATTTCTGAAGAAGATCCCGTTTGTATCTAACGGCTAGTCTACATGGCAGCTTCTGATTAGTTCACCAGGAAAATATAGTCGTTGCCTTTTACCTACTTTCATAAGTCGCGGTCGTGAGCTTTCTTGTACAGGATGCGAATTCGTCTGCCAAAAGTGGTTACTTTCTTCTTCACGATTTGCGGTCACTACCAACAAGATGCCTCAATGAAATTTGACTTCCAATGGTCTGCTGGAACAAGTGTCATGTTGTGGCTGTGGACTTGCTTCCCTCTTGAGTCACTACGAAATTCACAGTCGTGACTAGGGCGTGACATACACCGCGAATTTGTATGTCAATTTGGGACTCCTTCATTTGGATAAATCGCGGCTGAAAATAGCTTCACGATTTCACTTGTCTGCTTTCTAACAAGCTTCTTCACAGATCGCGGTCACAAATATAAAATAGCGGCCGCGATTTAGAAGCCATTTTTCATACTTGAGAATTTTTGAACTACATCCAACTTTCAACTTAGATAAAAACTAAATACTGCAAAATAACACTAATTTGAAACATTAGACATGATTAATCTCTTTTGTCAAGATCCAAAGAGGTCCAAGACTTAGGGTTAATTACCTTAGTCCAACATATATCTATTTATACTATATATAAAAGAGGTTAATTACAAAAAAAAATTTTTAACATAAAAGTGTGTAGAACTTTTTAAATTGACAATAGTAGTTTTATGTTATAAATTTTAAATGGATGAACAATATTTTTCATAGAATTAATTATTATTTTAATTTTTAAAATTTTTGATATTTGAAATCTATATTATATTATTTATAAAAGTGGTTAATTAGGAAAAGTTTCTTTGGATATACAAGGATATAAAACTTTATTAAATTGACAATAATAATATTAAATTATAAATTTAATTGGATAAATAATATTTTTTAGAATTAATTATTATTTCAATCTTTTGAAATTTATGATTATTTAAAATAATTGAAATAATAGATATTGTTTTAATTTTTAATTTTATAATTATTTAAAATAATTGAATTATGGATAAAGATATTTATATCATTAAGTTAGCGTTACTTTATTTTTTAAAATATTTTAAATTTAAAAATATATAATTTAATTTAAGTCTATCAAATGACTTGTATAATAATATGATAGTTTACAAAAATTTTTGTAGAAATATCATACATGCTAAAATAACAATGAGATAACATGCAAAACAACCTATTTTTACTAAAAATTCATCTCTCTCCAACTAAAAATGAAGATATTTTTAATTTAAAATAAAATAATTTACAGTTCATCTCTGTTTTGCCATGACTATTAGTAAAACTCAATGTTATATAATATTAAATATTAAAATTTATTTGTCATAAAATATTTTTTTCACATAAATAATTATATGTAGTATTATCTAAAAAGGTTGAATATCTATTACAAAATTTTTTGTATAATCTCATAAAATAATAAGAGTATACAAAATTTATACTATATTATAGTTTACAAAGAAATGGTTCTTTTACAGAGATAAACTTTTATTATACAATTATTTTAAATATATTTATAAATAAAAATATCATAGTAATATTACTTTAAAATTTTAACTATTGTAGTGAACATGTATATTGATGATGAATAATGAAAATGTATAAAAATATATTCTTTATTTCTTGATATTATTCTATTTAACCTTTTTATTAAATTTGTATAGCTCTTATTTAGTTTTTAAATTTATCTTTTCATCATTTTATCTTTAATTTATTTTTTCGTTACTTATTAATAATAATTATATTTATTAAAAAAATTATTTTATATGTATTCTAGAAAAATTTTAATTATTTATAATTTTACATAATTTATTATCTTTATTTATATGAATATAAAATTAAAAAATAATTAATTTTTATATTTAATAATTATTTTAATCACGTGCAGTAAAATCTAGCATATATAGGAGTGATTAACTAGGAAAAACTTTTTTGGATATAAAAGTATTTAGAACTTTTTTAATTTGATAATAATAATATTAAGTTATAAATTTTAATTGAAAAAATAATATTTCTTTATAAAACTAATTATTATTTTAAATTTCAAAATTGAAATTTCTGATATTTGAAATCTATACTATATACATTATATAAAAAAGTGGCTAATTAGAGAAAATTTTTTTAAACATAAAAGTATATAAAATTTTTTAAATTGACAATAATAACCTTAAGTTCTCAATTGTAATTGGATAAATAATATTTTTTTTAGAAAACTAATTATTATTTTAGAATTTTTTTTTAACACACTCCAAGCTTGGCTTGATTAGTTGTGCATTTGGCTAAAGACTTTTGGGTTTTTGGTTCAACTCCACCACCCCATTGTAGTATCATCAAAATAGAAAAAATTTTTTAGACACAAAAAAAATATAGAACTTTTTTAAAATGACGATAATAATCTTAAATTATAAATTTTAATTAGATGAATAATATTTTTTTACAAAACTAATTATAATTTCGATCTTTGAAATTTATGATTATTTGAAATAATTAGAATAATAAACATTATTTGAATATTTTAAATTTGTGATTATTTAAAATAACTGAAATAATGGATACAAATGTTTATATTAGTGTTATTTTGTTTAAAAAATATTAAGATACATATAATTTAAAATTTAATCTATAAAATGGCTTACGTAAAGGATGATTTGCAAAAGTTTCTATCATATATGCTCAACATGCAAAAAAAATAAATATTCTTACCAAAATTCATTTCTCTCAATCTAAAAATAAAAGAAATATTTTTTCATTCGAAATAAAAAATTATAGTGTTCCTCTATTTTGTCACGACTATCAATAAAACACAAGATTAGTTAATATTAAATATTAAATTTTATTTACAATAATTGTATTTCTTTTTTATGGGTAATTATGTAACATTATTTAAAGAACAAAATAACGAAAATATAAAAAATTTGTATTAAAAATATAGTCTATAAAAGTGCTTCTCTCATAATAGTAAATTTTATTATACTTAAACTTTTTAAATATAATTATAGATAAAAATATTATCATAATGTTATTTTCATATTTTTAATTATTGCAGTGATTATATACATATTGATGATGAAGAAAAAAATATTATTATAATTTTTTGATTGGTTAAATAAAAAAGATTGAGAATTAAATAAGTATTAGTTCATTTTAATGCTAACTAATTTTTAATATTATTTTGATTTTTAATTATTATATATATTTTATATTTTTTTCATTTTGAAATTATTTTAATAGTATTATTTTGAATTTTATTTATGATTAGATTAAATTGAATCAAATCAATTAAATGATTAGATTGGTCATATTTAAAAATAGTTAGTTAGTCAAGTTATTGACTAATACAATTTTAGAAACATTAAATTTGTAACTTACAATTTTATAAATTTTATATTATTATAATTTTTGTTTCTTAATATTATGAATTATTTTGAAATTTATTGATCAATATAAAGAAAGAAAAATGTTTATCATTATTTTTAAAATCGGATCAAAGATCAAACCAGTCAATTAATTGAATTTTAGTTTGATTAATTTGATTGATTTAGTTTAATAAGACAACTGTTTAAAATTTTTTAAAAAATATATAAATAATCCTTTAAAATTATTTAAAAAATTACAAAAAAATATAATATAATAAAAGTAATAAAAACTTTTTAATATTTAAAATTTAAGTAAAATAGTATAATTTTTTAAACATTTTTTAAAATTTCTCAAAACAATATAGTTTTAGATTGAATTCATTTTATTCAATTTTTTATTTTAATTATTTTTTAATTGATTGATTTTTAAAATTAAATCAAATTGATTATTAATCAATTTTTAATTTTATTGATCGGGCATGGGCATTAATAGGACAACTCAAACTTGTGCCAAGTCCAAGATAATATTAGATTTTTTTATTGAATCCCGATATTTTTTTTAGAAAAAGGGAAAAATAAAAAAATAATAAATATGTAAATTAAGAGCTGAAGGATAACCATTACGCGTGAGACAAAAAAAAAAAAAAAAAAAGAAAAACCCTGCTAGTCTTCATTCGGCGCCGCTGCAGAAAGGTTGAACGAGAGCCATAGTGAAGATTAGAAGACGCAATTTATTTGGTAAAACTGTCTCCCTATTTTGTTTTCATTCTCTCCACAACAGCCCACGCATGATGATGGATGCCTTCTTGATTGAAAATTTCTGTGTCACTGAGCTTTTTTGGCTTCATGTTTAATTCGAATCTTTATATTTGTGGTTCATGGGTCTATTAATATTGATACGCTTCCTGTGGAATGACTCGATTTTTTTTTTTTTTAAATTTAATCTTCCCATTCTAACTACTTCTAAAATTCAACTTAATTAAGCTTAAGCTTGATAATGAATTTGCACAAGATTCTATTTTTCAGACTTTGATTTTATTCATTCTTTGCTGTTTTTCAGAATTCACTTTTCTGTAATCTTTATATTTCTTGAAAATGGGTGGGCTGCCTTTGCAAGATGCATCTACTACCCTGCCTTTGCGAGTGTCAGAACAAAACAAGGGTTCATCACTTGCCTCATCTGTACCAGAATCAAAACCTAAAAAGAAGATATGCTGTGCCTGCCCTGACACCAAGAAGCTAAGAGATGAATGCATTGTGGAGCATGGTGAAGCGGCTTGTGCTAAATGGATTGAGGCTCATCGTCAGTGCCTTCGAGCTGAGGGTTTCAATGTTTAATTGATTTTGATGCTTGAACTGGTTAATTATTACTCTTTTGGGATATACAAGGAACAGAATAGTTGAGTAATAACGCAAGAAAAGGGTATCTTTTCTTACAGCTTCATTTGTTTACTATTACATTTTTTTTAATTAATGAGCCAGATTTAATAATTATAATGGGCAAGAGTGATCGAATGAGATCTTGCATGAAAACTTTAGTTGGTTTCCAGAACTCTTATTTTTCTCAGAAGTTTTTTTTCGCCTACTTTTTATAAAATGTCGTTCCCATGTGGGCCGTTTTCCAATTTTCAGTTTCTTTATGTTTTCGTTTCTATGCTACATAGATTTTTATATATCTCCTCGTTTTGCTGGTGCTTAATTGTCTGATGAATTTAAGAATGACATTTGTTGCTGCGACATGAGATGTAATGGCTTAATATATACAACAGCAACTCCAGGATTGCTCTCTGTATTAGTTGAACGCAGTCAGCATATCCTCATTTAACATCTCATCCTTGTTTCTTCTGTGTTCATTCTTTTGCGCCATTACTGAGTGCGTCTAATGTACTTATCCTGAAATGGAAGACATTATTCTGATGGCTAAATAGCTTTCTTCTTTGCCTTTTGATTTCATATTTGGGGACTAGATGCTGTTGCTTGATGGTTTTCTTTATTTCCTTCATTCCGTTTGAATCAACTTCGCCATTAGAGTATTAGTTGTTGCCACCAGAAATTTACTTAGGTTGTCATATGGCCTTGTTGAGGAGTTAATTGGAATGCAGTAGGTGATGGCATATGAGGTGTGTTTGGTAGTGTTGGAGGCAATAGCAATTTTTGGGCAAAAGAACAGAGGAATCTCATTTGCTAGTTTTTCAATCGGTTGAAAAATTGATTTGAAGAAAAACTCAAATTTGAAGATTTTGCAAATAGCTATTGAATCAGCTTGAAATGTTCTGGTTTTTTGAGTAGCTAAAAATATTTTCAAACTTAAGACATGCTGTAATTCTAATAAATTCTAATTCTTTGCAATACCAATGGCAGACATGCTTTCAATGCTGTCCACTGTACTAGAAGAAGTTGTCCCCTAACCCAAGAAAAAAAGAAGGGTCCATTGATCTCTTTACTGGTATTGGTTGTGGAATTTAGAACCCTTAACTGATCTGTTCAAGAAGGTTTGCTCTGCTATGGAGTGAGATAAAGCATAGCTATGAAGTAAATTGTGAAAACATTTCGGAAACGAAAACTAAATAATTAGAGGCAGATTTATAGTAACAGTAATTCATTAAACCACACAAGGCCATGAATATGGCCATTACACAACTATGCAGGGAAACAGAGACGTGACAGTTATTGACAAATATTACTTCTCACTCACAAGTATTACAATAGAAACACAAATTATTTAGCACAATCACTTTATTATTGACTCCCCTGCAACCTCACACACGCATCACACTTTAGTTTTTGCGAGCTCTAGTGACCACAAGTGCAGTCCGTACATGCGCAGCTAGCACCGCACTTGCACTTGCCATCGTTCTCGGCAGCTGGAACCTCCATGACAACAGTTGAGACATAGCTGCAAATAATGAAACATTTAGTTAGTACTAGCTGGATAGTTTAAATTTTCAAATATTCAGTACTTATTTATTCATTAACATCCTAATTATTATCATCTATCAATTAAAATGCTTGAACGCGTTTGATATTGCTGCGATTTTTTAATTTTTTGATTTACATTTAAAAAAACTACTAAAAAATATTTTTAAAAATACGGTTTTTTTTTATTTATCAAAAAACATTTTGCAAATAAAAAATAAAAAAATACGAATGCTGATTTTCAAATTCTTATTTTTATGTACAGAGAATAGGAAATGATACCCAACAAGTTTCTTCTTTATGTTATGAACCTATCACCATAGTATTATTATCTTGCTTCTCAACCCACAAAGAAAAAGAGGTTAAAGAGAGATTGCAGTATTACTGATATGCATACCTCTTCTCAGTCTCAACGATGTCAGCAGTGTAGCTGCTGCCTTTCTTCCTGCAATTTGAAATTGCATAACAACGTCAATGACTAATATAGAAATTCACTTCATATTTCATGTGGAAGAGAAAAAGTTGCACCCAGTGGCGAAACACTATCAAAGAGTCTAAGAATTATAAAAACTAAAAAGACCTGCAGAAAGAGATCCTCAACCTAATGAACCAATATAACAGTAACAAAATATTATATCTTTTCTTTTAATAACTGAAGAAAATAGACTGAGAGGCAGATACTTAATCATCATTAATTCGAACGAATTAACAAACATATTATTAAAAAGAATTCAAACGCCATGCACACAAACCATGCATATGGATATTGAAGTCATCAAGCAAGAACCATAAATAACACTGAAACTAAGGCTGCTTAATTAGTTATAAGATGAAGAAGAAAGCATGCACTTACGTGCACTGGCTTTTGTCAGCACAGTCACAGTTGCCGCAGGTGTCAGACATGTTGATTGATTAACGTAGCAAAAACTTAAGAAATCTGCGTTTGTGTTGTTGTATGAATATATGGCAATGGCGTTGAAGCATTTTATAGAAGAGAGGAGGTGCAGTGGAGGAGGGTCGATGGTGGGGCCCACGAAGGTTGGGCATCGATTGGTGGAGGGCCCACATAGGCATGAGAGAAGCACACGCCTCTCAAGGAAGAGTCCTGACGGAATCTTGATAATGGAGGGCTTGGCGCTCTATCCACCTCTCATGTCAACTTCATTTTCTCTTTTCTTTTTTATTTTCCAAGAAACTGATTTTTTGTTGTTAGATATGAATATTCTCATCTTGCTGAAACAAGATTTTAAAATTTCGCACACCTATCAAACGCTATAATTTTTTATTATTATTATTATTATTATTATTATCTGCAAGTGGAGGCAATGGAAATTAAGATACAAATGATAATAATCAAAGCATCAAATAACTTTCTTTCTCTATCGCACATGAAAAAAAAAATTTAGAATATATATATATATATATATATATATATATATATATATATATATATATATATATAAAAGATTAAATTTTAAATAAATAATTACCATTTGTCAGTTAATCATTTATTTGAAATAAAGTTTGATATTTGTCAAATTAAATATTTGACACAAATAATTAAAATTTTAAAACTATCTAATTAAAAGTAACCATAAATGAAAAAAACGGAAATCATTACAATAAATTATAAAATAGATAATTTAAAAAACAAATTTAAAATAATTTCTATTACAATATAAATAAATATTATTTACTTAATTATATATTTTATATAATATTTTATTTTATTAACATTTAAATGTACTTTAAATAAGATATTGAATTACAGCCATGCAAAGCATAGATTATTGACTAGTAAATTATAATTTTAGACCATATTTGATAGGGCGTAGTAAAATTATAATACAATCATGATTATTGTTGATTATTTTGTTTGATTATATAAACAATTATTATACCTTAATCTAAATTTAGAGTAGTATATTTGGTGTTATTATAAAAATCAAATTTTGTTTACTCTCTGCTTTTATATCCATAATTTCATTTATTTTTATTATTTATTAAACAATTATTATTTTATTTCTCAAAAGTAAAGCGTCAAGTTGGACTCAAATAATGTCTTGATTAGAACCGAAAATAAAGGATCAGGAATATGTAATGGCCATTCATTTTCTTGATGAATAGAAAAATTGAAAGAAGCTTTCTTCATCAATTCGCTTTCTGATTCATACATCTTTGGTGGTTTTCAAAACTATTCATTCATTTTTCGTTTCTAATTTTTGTTACATCATTTATTTTTTAAAATTAGCTAACTGTTAAGATTCAAATCTTATTAATATACAAATTTTTTATAAAAATTTTATTTTTAATATTTATGTTGCTAATAATAACACAAATTAGTTGACGAATTTTACCATTAAATATTTTAAGAACATCCTATATTTTTATCTATAAGATTTACATTATAAGTCAAAAATAATTTTGAAAATTAGATTTAGATTTCCTTAATCATAATTTTTGTGTTTTAATGAAAAGAAATTTCTATAAATGATTATAAGAGAAGTCAAAATTATATGTCAAAATTACACGTTTATGATTTAAATTAAAGTTAGTTTGTAAAACCTTAAAGGATAATTAAACTAGCCCTAAATCCATTATGCATAGGATCTTGAACATATAAATTTCACATATTGATATCATGTAAACACATACCTGATGAGTTTGATGAGATCAATATGATGCAAACCTTAGGAACAAATTGATTTCTTTCCCTTCATCTTTTTATTTACGATAACTTTCTAATAGTTTAACTTGATTTGTGATTGGTGTGTAAACCCTAATAGGTAGAAAGATGACCAATTTATATCTTTTATAACTTAATCAGGTACATCTGTCATATAACTAAGTGAACGGTCAAAATTAATTAGCTACTTAATTATCATTTAGACTTATAGGTTAGTAATTAACTAGCCTAATATTAGACCTTATTTTAACATTCTCCCACTTGACCTAATCATAAGATAACCATAACATTCAATAGCATAACTTTAAGTGTACATGACTAATGTTCAACATAAATGACTTAATATGATGAAATAATAAATGCAACTTATGGTAGTTGTATATTATTCGTGCAACATACTTCCTTTCATATACTACAACATTTGCTACCCACCATACTAAGTGCATAAATAATGATATAAAGAAATTTTATTATGGTCCATCATTATGTCTTAAAGACTTTCAAAACATTAAAACATAAATGTGTTCACCAATATTAAATAGGAAATCATTAGTATAGTATTAGAAACATAGTTGAGCTCAGAGTGCTAATGTCATCATAAATAACTATCATTCAAGGTTACAACCAAGACCCATTTTATGTATATGTTCCTTAAATGTCTTTGGTTGTAAACCCTTAGTTAATGGATATGTGCAATCATCAGATCAATAGTAATATGTTTAGTAGAGACTTTTTGTTTCTAAATTTCCTCCATAACAACAAAATATTTTAATTTCATATGTTTGACATCCTTCGAATATTTATCATTCTTGGAGAAAAATACACCAATGGAATTATCACAATAAATTTTTAGTGGCCTAGTAAAAGTGCTGACAGCCCTAAGTCCTAAATAATTGAGCTTGGAGTGCTAATCTTGTAATAAATAACTATCATTCGAGGTTACAACCAAGATCCATTCTATATACGTGTTCCTTAAATGTCTTTAGTTGTAAACCCTTAGTTAATAAATTTCCAATCATCAGATCAATAGTAATATGTTTAATAGACACTTTTTGTTTCTATATTTCCTACTTAACAACAAAATATTTTAATTCTATATTTTAGCACCCGTTGAATATTTTTCTTTTTTGGAGAAAAATAGAACAGTAGAATTATCACAATAATTGTTTAGTAGCCTGGTAAAGGTGTCGACAACCCCAAGTCTTGAAATAAAATTCTGTAGCTATAAAGCATGAACTGTAACTTTAAAACATGCCATAAACTTTGCTTCCATAATGGATGAAACAATGATGCTTTGCACTCTTCCATGATATTGCTCCATTTTCTAGAAGAAACAAAGAACCAAATGTGAATTTTTTGCTATCAAAATATCCAGAAAAATATGAGTCTGAGTATCCAATCACTGCTAAAATGATCGTATCTTATAGACATGAACATATATTTCTCTGTTCCTTACAGGTATGTCAATACTTTCATTACAACTTTCCTATGGGCAATGCCTAGATTGCTTTGATATCTACCTAACATAGTTTGACAGCAAAATTGACGTCTAGTCTTGTACATGTTTGCAGATACATTATATTGCCCATAACTGAAGTATAAGGAATTGACTCTATTTCTTTTCATTCCACTCATTCTTTGGACATTGCATGAGACTACATTTATCCCTTTTTTGGATAGAAACAATTCATGCTAAACATAAATCTCTTTAAAATTCTTTTGATATAAGCTTTCTGAGATAATCTTAACAATCCTATGATATATCATAAAAAAATTTCAATTCCTATCACATAGGATGCCTCTCCCATATATTTCATTTCAAAATTTTTAGAGAGAAAATCTTTTGTCTCATGTAATATGTCCAAATCATTAGCAGCAAGTAAAATATCATCTACCTATAAGACTGAGAAAATAAACTTACTCCCACTGATCTTTTGATATATACATCGATCAACAATGTTTTCTTGAAAATCAAAAGATGTTATGGTATTATTGAACTTAATATAGCATTTTCGGGAAGCATGTTTATGCCCATATATTGACTTCTTAAGTTCACACATCATTTGACCTTTTGTTAAGAAACCTTCAAGTTGGTCCATAAACACTTCCTCTTCAAGATTTCCATTAAGAAAGGTTGTTTTCACATCCATTTGGTACGACTCTAAATCATATTGAGCCATCAATACCAGTATAATTCTTTATGAGTCTAACTTTGAGACAGGTGAAAAAGGTTCCTTATAATCAACACCTCTTTTCTGAGTATAGCCCTTAGTAACAAGTTTACCTTTATATCATTCAATATTGCCATTTGAGTTGCATTTGATTTTAAAAATCCATTTACACCTAACTTGTTTAGAACCTTTTAGTAATTCAATGTGATCTCAAACTTTATTATCTTCCATGGATTTCCATTCTTCTTTCATGGCATCAATCAATTTTTCAAACTCAAAAATGAAATTAGATCTTTATTGATTAACATTTGACTCTAGTAAATAAACCACATAATCATTCAAAATGGCTAACTTTCTTTCTCCTTGAGATTTGCTCAAAGGTATTTCTTGTGATTCATGTGCAACAGTCAATTGTTAATTAGTTCCTTGTGAGAGTGTTTTTTATTCAAATATTGTTTAACATTATCTATATTTTCTTTAATTACTGGAATAATATTTGGAGTAGTGTTTGTTCCTTCATTTAAACATTGTTTAGTATTATTTTGATTTTCATTAGTTACTAGAATAATTTTGGAACATTTATATATGAAGAAGCCTTTATGGTTAAAGGAAGATCTAGTGATATTTTATTGCTTATCACTCTTACTAACTTTACCATTCTCAATGAATTCAACATTTTTAGTTCACAACTCTAAGACTATGGTTTGGACAGTAAAACCTAAATCCTTTAGATTTTTCTGGGTATCCAATAAAATAACTACTAACTGTTCGAGAATCTAATTTCTTTTCATATGGATTATAGATTCTTGCCTCTGTTGGGCAACCACAAACTTGCAAATGTCTTCAAGTAGGTCTTCATCTAGTCCATAGTTTAAAAAGAGTTTTTAGAACTACCTTACTATAAACCCTGTTTAATAAATACATAGTGGTTTTAATGGTATACATCCACAATGATTTAGGTATTGAAGAGTTATTCATCATATTCCTAACCATATCCATCAATGTTCTATTTCACCTTTCTACCACACCATTTTGTTGAGGTATGCCTGACATAGAATACTGCACATATAATACTGCACATATATGCCATGTCTTTTGAGGAATTTTGTAAATGGACTTGGACATTGTCTTGACTCATCATATTTACCATAATATTCTCCACCTTTATCAAATCTTATGATTTTTACCTTTTTGTCTAATTGCCTTTCAACCTCAATTATGTATACTTCAAGAGCATCTAATACTTAAGATTTTTCCTTACGTAAATAGACATAACCATATCATAAAAAATCATTAATAAATGTGATGAAATATTTTGCTCCTCTAAAGGATGGAGCATTAAAAGGTCCACAAATATTAGTGTGCACGACCTTAAGAAGCTGAATGCTTTTTATGGCTCTTTTCTTATTATGTTTGGTTTACTTTCCCTTTATGCAATCCATGCATACATTTAGATCAGTGAAATCTAGATTTGAAAGAATCTCATTCTTTACTAATCTTTTCAATGTTTATGCCACAAGTAAGCAAATTTTCATTCATTGCACTACGTTTAATTCCAACATTATTATGGACAATAAGTAAGGCTTCAACAAATTTATTATCAAGTTTCAATTTATATGAGCCATCAGTAAGAACAACAAAACCAATACCTAAGATGTTCTTAAATAAATTGAAACAACCATGTCCAAAATCTCCTTTATATGTAATAACTTTAAGTTTTGGAATAGAAACTAGGTTCGTAGAAATTGAAAGTACATAGAGAGTCTTTAAAAGTTCTAGTTGATAACAAGAATTAATAGTCAAGAAATAAGTCCATATTCCTTCAATTGGAGCCTTCATACAATTCCTAGTAAAAAGAAAGTTCTTACTTAGGTTTATTGTTTAGATCGTAAGGAATCCTTGTATTATGTTGGAAACATGAGTAGTTGACCAATATCAATCCATTAAGAATTTAAAGGAACTTTAGATAAGTTTGATTTAAAACATATAAAAATGTAATATATACCTTTTTTTTCGAACAAAGCTTTACATTTTAGGCAATCTTTCTGCCAATGTCTAACTTTCTTATACAACTTGTATTTGTCTACCTTTTGTTCCTTTTGATATACCTTTTAGCATTAATAGACGACTACTTTTTCTTAAACTTATTGGCTTTTACTTTTAGTACTTTTTTAGCTTCTTGATGCACTAGGTTGATAGTGTGACACCCTTGCTTCTTCAGTCTTGCTTCCTTTTAAGTAAGCTTACTAGACAATTCATTAACATCCCACTTTTCCTTCATTGTGTTATAGTTAATTTGAAAAGGTCCATACTTAGGAGGCAGTGAGTTCAAAATGAACTATACCATAAAAAGTCATCAACTATTATTCCTAATTTCTTTAATCTTACTACAATCATCTCAATAATGTGGTCCTGCATACTTTGTGACCCAGTATACTTCGTGGTCATGAATTTTGCCATAATGGTACCAATAAGTGACTTATTTATAGAACGAAATCATTCTTCCACAAATTTCAAGTAGTATCTTACACTTTCAATTTGTGGAATAATTGTCTTAATGTTGTTAGTGATAGTCATTCACATAAATATAAGACTAAATCTATTATACCATTCCTATGCCTTATAGTATGATTTCTCTTCTTCATTATCTATATAAGTAGTAGGTTGATTCTCTAACAGTGCCAAGACAAGATATAAAATATCTAAATGAAAATTGACTTGTTCACTCCATTCAGAGAAATTCAAATCATTGACAATAAAAAATGAAGCTTACAAATGAAGAGAAATAACAACAAAATTATACATAAATGCTCACATTATAAACAAATTCATTTATGGATTCACAATAAATAAACATGAAAAGCATACTATAGTTCTCCTTTGGGTGGTAACTATAATACACTATTCATAATTTAAATGCCAATGATAATCAATTACAAGTAAATAAATATTTCAAGTCAAATATATATGTCATCTTTGGATGTATAGATATATTTGACCAAAATATTAATTTACTCTCATTATGTTTAGTCTTTCATGCAATAATTAAATTCACCTTTGGATGAATTAGAAGGCTATGAATACTAACACCAATTTATCATTAACATTATTTACCCACAAGTATTTCATTAAAGATTATGGATAATTAATCTTTTTTTTATTTATGCATGTTATCATCATAGTTTGGCCACTTTGGTGACTAACAAATAATATGTATAAATTCATGCATAAAGTAAGACCTTATTTTAATGATTTTCATTTATCAAATAATAATGCAAAAAATTGATAACTGTAATAAAATAAAATTTCATTATTCATTATATATACACATAAGTCTAATATGTATATAAATCAAATTCTTTACACCTCTATCATATATAGAATAATATGTCATGACAAAGAACTTTCATACGAGCAACAAAATTTGGATAAAACTCAAGCAAAGATAACTGATCGCACTTCACTAGGAAAAACATATCATTATGTCATGACCATAGAATAATAATGAAAGTCATCATGTCATGACAAAGAATAATAATGAAAAGCATATCCCACTACAATAGAAATTTGTCATCGCATCAACAACTCATGAAACCTTTTTTTTTTTTTACCAAAACAAATCAATGAAATAATCTTTACAGATAAATTAAAAAAAAAATTATCAATTTGAATTTAACAAACAATGATAATAATTTAGCTAAAATTAAAGATGACAGAAACAATGATAGTAACATAAAAGGGGAAATCATATGTCCAAAAGCAAAGCTTTGATACCATATTAAACTAACCTTAAATCCATTATTCATAGGATATTGAACATATAAATCTCACATATTGATATCATGTAAACACATACCTTATGACTTTGATGAGATTAACATGATGCTAACTTTAGGAACAAATTTGTTTCTCTCCCTTGGAATTAAAGAGCTCAAAGTATGAAAAGATACTCCAAAATCGCAACCATGACTTACAGGTCATAACTGCAACCTAAGGAAAGTTTATGAACAAAATAAACAGTTTATTTCATGGTAGAAGTTATGGTTTCAATCATGACCGCTATCATAAAACTCTATTGGAGGAATTTCAAACACTTAACTAGGCTAAACCATATGTTGAATGACCCACTGAAATCTCAAAAGTTGCGATAGCGACCTATTGGTGGTGACCACGATCTGTTATGTACAAAATCTATATTACTTTGTGGTGGATGTCACGGCCTCCTAGCTCACAACCGCGACTTTTAACCTCCTTTAAAGGGCCTAACGACTAGTATTCTGAAGGGTTATTACTAAAGTACCATGTGTAACTAATTGTTAGACATAATTAAAGTTCATAATCGCTATTGAGCAACATATAGTACACATATGGAGATCACAAGTGAGACCTATAGTTACGATCGTGACTTTCATTTGACAAGTATTAAATGAAGGGTTTTACCATTAACTTTGAACATATGGATATAGTTTTATTTGTAACAACTTTTTGGTGACAAGAACCTATAAATATTCCCCCAAATTGTCTTAAATGCAAGGGAATAATAATTTATTTATGGCCAGACTCTTAGAAATTTATTTCTCAACTCTCTCTTTCATTAATTCTTTGTAAGTAAGTTGTTAAGGTTTGATGTGAGCCATTAAACACATTTGAGATTGAGTTTTATAGTGATCCTTGTAAAGAAAACTCTTATATAGGTTAAGTATGAGCCTTGAGAAAACACTTGTAAAGTTGTGCGTGAGCCTTTATACATTTAGGTGTGAGCTTATGTAAAACACCATTTAGTGATAGTTAAATACCCAATTAGTGAATTAGGAAATGGATGCAGGGCTTATTAACACCCTAGCCACTATAAATCCTTTGTGTCTTCTATTCTCTTAGTCTTTCTTTTGAACTTATTTCTTTAACTTTACCTCCAAAATTTAAAATTTTCCACTAATTCAACCCTCCCTTCTTGATGCACAATGGCTAATAAGTGGTATCAGAGCTAAACCTCAATTGAAGTCTTAATTGTGTGAGAGAAGATTATGGCATAAAAATGGATTCCACTATACTCATTGGAAGTATAAAATGGTGATAAACTTTGATAGTGATGTGGTAGATTTATGTGACATTGTTACTAAAGAGTGGAAGCCACCCACTAGAGTTTTGGATGGAAGTGAAGAATTACTCTTAAGAGAAAAAAAGGGTTGAAGCTCATAGGAAGTCAAATGGGAAAAACCAAAGGGCAATGACTATTCTCTTGAGCCCCGTGTCAAGAGAAGAGATTGAAAGAGTCCAACATTGTCAAATCACCCATGCAATATGGAAGGCTCAAGAAAACTACCATGAAGGTACAACTCTTGTGAAATCTAATAGATTTGGGATGTATGTAATCAAATGGGAGCTTCTCATAATCAAGAGGAATGAATCAATGATTGACATGACTAATAGAATTTTAGCCATTATCAATAATATGAAAAAGTATGGAAGAGTCCTTACCAATCATAAGGTAAACACTAAAATCCTTAATGCTTCATATAGAGAAGTTTAGGGCAAGGGTTTATAGTATTCAAAAGTCTAACCAAAAGATTAGGGAGGTACCAACTAATGTTCTTATTAGCAAACTTCTCACTCATGAGATGGTTCTAAATAAGGGTGAAGAAATGAAGAAGATAAGCGCTCAAAGAGAAAAAGTAAAAAGAAGACTCTTTCTCTCAAATTCTCAAGTAAAGATAAAGAGGTGAAAGAAAGCACTAGTGAGAGTGATGAGAGAGAGAGAGAAGGAAGAAGGGAAACTTGTTATGCTCTTAAGGAGGTCTAAGGAGCTCATGAAATGGAGAAAAGAAAGAAGAAACCTTAAGAAGACATCATCATCTAACTTGAAGAAAAAGAAGAATGAGGTGACTTGCTTTGAACGCGGGAAGTAAGGTCACATAAAATTCTAATGTCCTAAGCTAAAGAAGAAGAAGAAGTGGGACAAGGAGGAAAAAAAAAAGGCTTTTAAAGCTACATGAGATGGTGATTTAAGTGAAAAAGATGAAAAAGAAGTGGTTGCCAACTTTTGCTTAATGGCTTAAGAGGACAACTCATATGAGGTAAGTACTTTTTCTCATTATTGTGATGATTATGATACATTTAAGGATAAGGATGATGAGCTTCTTGAAGCTATGCCATTGAGATGTGACAAGTATAAATCAAAAATGAAAATTTACAAGAAAAAATATTCTAAACTTGAGGATGAATGTCAATGACTTTAGAACTTTAAATGAAGAACTTAAGAAATCATTAAAAAATCTTCCTAAAATTTTATCCTCCCTTAACTCTTCGAGAAAAGAAAATGATTCTTTGAAAGGTGAAGTCAATAAGTTAATAAACTCTATTTCTAGATTTCATAAATGGAAAGAAGCTTTATATACATTAATTATATCTCAAAGATCACCCTTTGTGAAATATGGACTTGGTTGTAATGGGACCTCATATTTCACATCCTCTCCTCCCATTTTCATTAAAGTCTCTACACCTTAAACTTCTAGCATAGAGGTGATTGAGAAGAAAAATGTTCAAGTACTAAGCCTTTTATGCTTAAGGGCAAAGGAAAAGCTTTCTAAAGCTAAGGATAAAGTGAAAATCATGCATACATGTATACCAAAAGGCATGCTCAAAGTACACATATAAAAACTTCTCTTTTACTCTTCACCACTCTTACACATGCATGTATTCAAATAGCCAAAATATGCGAAGGCCTCCTACTCATACTAAAGTTGCTTATAGGAGAAAGAGTTATAAGTCTAAACTCCAATACCATTATTATATGAAGTATGGGCACATAAATATTTTTTTGCTATATTAGGAAGGTACACCTCAAATTGGGGGACCTTTCTAAACCTATCTCTCAAGGACCCAAGTATGCTTAGGTATCTAAACAAAGGTGAAATGATTTTGTTTTAAAATAATGCTTGAAAGCCACCAAGGAAGAAAATGATTGGCAAGTGCATAGTGGATGCTCAAAGCACATAATTGAAAATAGGATGCTATTCGCATTTATCAAGGAGAAAAATGGTGGCAATGTCATATCTAAAAACAATGACAAGGGTAAAGTAATTGGCATTGGAATCATTAGTAAGAAAGGTTGCTCTCTTATTGACAATGTACTTTTAATTAATGGTTTGAAACATAATCTATTGAGTGTAAGTCAATTATGTGATAAAGGTAACAAAGTCACCTTTGATCCGAGAGAATGTCAGGTTACTACTTTGGTGGATAAGAAGATCTTCTTTAAGGGTGAAAAGAAAGGCAATACGAACCTAATTGACTTAGACAATTTAACTAACCAACATTTTAAGTGCCTTGTCTTTATTAGCAATGAATCCTGATTTTGGTATATAACACCTAGACATGCTAGTATGGAGCTTCTACAACATCTATCAAAAGGAGGGCTAGTAGAAGATCTTCCAAAGCCTAAGTACACCAAGGATAAGACTTATGGATGTTGTCAAATAGGGAAGCAACACCAAACATCCGACAAAGCCAAAAATGTAGTAAGTACTTTCAGGCCTCTTCAACTTATTCATATGGACTTAGTTAGACCCACTAGAAATGCTAGTCTTAGTGGAAAATACTATGCATTTATGCTTGTTGATGGCTACTCTAGGTTCACTTGGGTCTCTTTCCTCACTTATAAGAGTGACACTTTTGAACTTTAAAAGTTTTGCTAAACATGTTCAAAATGAGAAAGGTAACTTCATATCAATTATTAGGATGACCATTAAAAAGTGTTTCAAAATGAAAGCTTTAAAAATTATTATTTGCAAAATAGGATTTCACACAATTTCTCTACTCTTAGAATACTACAACAAAATGGTATTGTAGAGAGAAAAAGTAGAACTTTGGTAGATATGGCAAGAATATTGCTCAATGAGTACCAATAAAAATGAGATTGATTTTTGGATCCTTATTCATATATAGCACAAGTTCCAAGCCTTAATTCAAAGTTCAAACAATATAAACTCTCAAATCCCAATTAGACCTCTAGAAAACTTGTTTCTAGCAACTTGAATTATAAAGATTCAAGAGATGTTAATCTCATCCTTAAATTAACTAAGTAATTTAAGACCTATATTAAACGAGTTTGTGAAATTATTAAGAACTCACATAATAATCTCACCAAATCTTATTAAGAACTCAAGAAGAGAATTAACTCTCATAAGCAATTTTGCTAAAAGAAATATTCTTCATTCATTGATTGATTGATGGCTGAACAAGAAGGGCTATTTATATCCTTTAACTTAAAAACACTTCCTAAATAGTTTTTGCAATCTGTCTAATTTATTTAGGAAAAAAGATACTCCTAAGCTAAATAGAAAATAACTAAAAGATACGTTAGATATCTTCTTAATTATATAAAAAAGTTTGTTACATAAGTAAAAACAAAAGTTTCTAATTAGTATAAGAGGAGAATGATATGTTAAGATCTTATCAATCTTGGAAAGAAAAAGACTTTACTTTTCTTCCATATGTGTCACCCCTCCATTAGTTCCTCTTTAGGACTTTTATTCTTCTACTAAAAGATACTTGAAATATTCTTGAAAGTTTCTTAGAATATTCTAAAACCTTTTCGGAAACTTTTAGAATCTTCTATAACACATTTATGCGAATTTTTCACTTTTGTAAAGTTGGACTTCTTGATTTCATTTTCAGGATCCATGTATAAAATGGAAGCATAGAAATGACCATTTTGTCCTTATGAAGAAGATTTCCAAATAAAGTAGGTCTAAATAAGACAAGTTCAAATATGATAACTCCAAATATGACAACTCCAAATATAGTAAGTCCAAATAAGGCAAGTTCAAATATGACATTTCCAAATATGATAGGTTTAAATATGGCAATTTCAAACATGACAACTTCAAATATGGTAAGTTCAAGTATGATAGTTCCAAATATTACAAGTTTTGAAGCTTTTGTGATGCCTTCCTCCTTTTGAAGGACATTTCCTTACTAGTCGCTTTCATTTTTTTTAACCTTAAGCTTGCCCCTAACTTGGTTCATATCATTCCTCCTCTCTTGAAAAAATTCGTCCTTAAATCCTACCCTGCAAGACAACAAAAACCAATTATTAAAAATAACAAAGTTAAATCTAAATGTAATTTTACCATGTAAATTGCAAGTATCTCCATTCGGATCAAATACAACTTGCATAAAACCACCTATAGAAAGGTTAGAACACATCAAAGAAAGGATAAAAGAATGCAAAACAGAATGTAGAAGACAAAAAGAAGCCCCTTTAGACGCCTTCCATCTAGCATGAAGAAACACTAAATTATCAAATTTATTTTTAACAAAAACATTATATAGAGAAATTCCAGGTTTAGAATAGAACTAGGACTCAAAGAACAAGAGTTAAATTTCAAAAAGCAATTAGAAACAAAAGAACCCTTGAATTCAAAAGAAAACTTTCTTCCTAACCAATGCCTAAAGTAAGAAGAATCATAAATCATTGATTAAGAAACATTAAAACAAGAAGAAGAAGAAGAAAGGAAACATTTTTCACTTAAATAAGAAAAAACATTTTGAAAAGAATTAAAAGTACTACAATTGCTAAATCACATTTAAAACAAAAGGAAAAACAATTATTAGAAGTTAAACATTTTAAAGAGAAACACGAAAAATAATAGTTTAAAAAAGAAAACAAACATTCATCACTAAAAGAAAACCTAGTAACACAAGAACTATGATTAAAAAAATAAGAATTACACCTAGAACAAATAATACATATACAATTGTCCAAACAAAAGGTAAAAAACTACCTTATTTACAACCTCACTCTTCATTACAAACACCATTTTCACAAGAATTAAGAGTTAGGTTGTCTTACTTGCTAAGTTATTCCATGAAAAACCATTCTTCATAACCTTGCAAAAGAGGGATAAAAGCACTATACAAAAGATTATAAATTTCATTAGTAGCGTTATACATTCCTTTGGACAAAAACATAATTATAAGAATAACTCTCATCACTCTCTTTTTCACATAGATTTTCCTTTTTCTCGCCCTTTTCTTTTACATGCACATCTCTTGGGTTTGGTGCATCCACTCTAAGCTCTCCTTTTTCCTCTCTTGGCTCACAATTCTCTATTGTTTTCATAAAAGTCTCCTTTTACTGCACAATAATTATTACTTTTTCATTCTCATACATACTATCTCTCTCTCTTTTTTATTGTATTTTCTTTTTAAATATCATCATCATTGTTTACAACTAATACATCATCATGTACAAGACTTACAATTTTAACATAGGAACAATCATCTAATGGTGGTAACTCTATATCATGTAAAGAAGGATTTTGAATTTCAACTATATCTTTAGTAACAAGAATCTCTTCTTTTTGCTTAACCTTTTTTGGAATGTTTTTGTTGCCTTCCCAATGAAGCTTCCATAAAAAGTCAAATTTAGTCCCTCTAAAATTAGGATGACTTTCATATGGTTGTAATTCAATCTCATCATCAATGGTAGCCTTTTGATCTTTAAATCTACTAGAAACTTGAGTGGGCTTTTGAAATTGATTGCACAAGTCTTTATGAGAATTTGGTGCATACCTTTTTTATAGTTTTTCCTTTAACTCTTGCCATGTAGAAATAGGATCATTACCATACCTTTTTCTAGTATATTTTAATTGATCCCACCAAATCTTGGCACGGTTATCAAACTTAGTAGTAGCAAGCTTTACCTTTTGCTTTTCGAAATAGTCATGGCATTCGAACACAAATTCTACCTTCTCTTCCCATGATAGGTATTCTCTAGGATCATCCCTTTCATAAAAAAGTGGAATCTTCATATTGATGCCACTAAGATTGCTATCTTACTTGCTTGATTTTTGGGAAATTCCTCTGTACAATCCTCCTTATTATGCATGATTCTCCCATTTCTTGGTTGCCTCAAATTGGTATGGTTTGTAGTTGGAATTGAAAGTATTGGTTTGTTGTCTAGCTTCCATCTTCTCTATTTGATCTATTAATTACCCCATCCCTGCATGTATGTCCCTTTTTGTATGGAACACTTAAGCTTTTAAGGAACAACTTCAATTTGAAATCAACTACTTTTAAATCTGACATGGTTAGTAAAGAACAATGAAAGCCTTATAAAACACTCTCTTGCATGGTTACACTCAATTGTTATCACTCACACTTGTGTTTAACTTGAAATTGACTTTTACCTTTTTATGAGCTCACCATTCTTTGCCTTTTATCTCTTAAGATTCTTTTCTTTAAGTTCTTTAAGGACTAAGTTACTTTTATGTCAAGTGAAGCTTAAACTGAACACAAATAAGTTAAAAACTAGTTCTTAAAACTCTTAGAAAACAAAGGAATTGAAAAGAACACAATTGGTTGCAAATTTTTTTTTTAAAAGATCTAAGAGTAATTTAAGAATTTAAAAGGAAATTTGGAAGTGAAAATTGGTGTTTTAAGCTTGAGAATATGGTAAAAAGTATGCCTAGGCTGAATTGGAAAGGAAATTTCAAAATCAGCTTTAAAACAACACCTTTGCAATTCTTAGCTTCTTTCTTTTCTATTCTTTTCCTTCTTTTTTAACTTTATTTGTTTCTTTTCTTTTTTATTTTTAAAGTTTTGAAGCTAAAATTAAACTTAGAATTGCAAAAAATATAAGAAAAACTAAAAAAATACAAAGAAATTGAATTTAGCACCTGTAGGGGTATTGTGGTAATTTTATCCTCCCTTGTATTCTGAGCTATGGTTTGGCCCTAGACTTTTGAAAACACCAAAAAAATTTATTAGTAATAAAAGGAAATAATTTGGAAGGAAGAAGGATGAAGAAATTGGAAGAAACAAGCTAGAATCAAATTTTCCTTAATTTAAGGAGATTTTAGCAACTCTCAAATTTTAAGAAATTTCTTAAATCAATCACTTCAATTATGGACACAATAAAGGGTGAATTAATGAATAAATTCTAATTTGGATGGAAGAAACACAAGAAATCAATGATTTTGCGAAATTCCTTAATTTAAGAAAATTTTGCACAAGTATGAGATTTTGATGGAATTTGAATCTGATTTTTTTCAATGTGATATTTGATAATGAAACAAGACTAATGAACATAAAAGCAATGAAAAGAAATACATTTGGATGCAAGAATTGAGATATGGAAGAATTGGAGAAGAAAGGTGAAATATGTGAATGGATGAACTAAGAACAATGTAAGAACATAAATGATAGATGCCTTTGATCTTGAATTTAACCTTAGCTCTGATACCAAATGATATGAACGACGTTAATTTTGGATCCTTATTCATATGTACCATAAGTTCCAAGCCTTAGTTCAAGGATCAAACAATATAAACTCTCAAATCCCAATTAGACCTCTAGAAAACTTGTTTCTAGCAACCTGAATTATCAAGATTCAAGAGGTGTTAATCTAAACCTTAAATTAACTAAGTAATTTAAGACTTAAATTAAATAAGTTTGTGAAATTATTAAGAACTCACTTAACAATCTCACCAAGTCCTATTAAGAACTCAAAAAGAGAATTAACTCTCATAAGTAATTTTGCTAAAAGAAATATTCTTCATTGATTGATGGCTGAACAATAAGGGCTAATTGTAGCCTTTACCCTAAGAACACTTCCAAAATAGTCTTTGCAATCTACTTAATCTATTTAGGAAAAGGATAATCCTAAGCTAAATAGAAAATTACTAAAGATATATTAGATATCTTCCTAATTATAAAAAAAAAGTTTCTTACATAAGTAAATACAAAAGTTCTTAATTAGTTGAAGAGGAAAATGATATGTTAAGATCTTGTCAATTTTGGAAAGATAAAGACTTGACTTTTTTTGGCTTTTCTTCCATATGTGTCGTCCCTTCATTAGTTCCTCTTTAAGACTTTTATTCTTTCACTAAAAGATACTTGGAATATTATTGAAAGTTTCTTAGAATATTCTAGACCTTTTTGGAACCTTTTAGAATCTTTTATAACACTTTTGTGCAAATTTTCCACTTTTGTAAAGTTGGACTTCTTGATTTCATTTTGAGGATCCATATATGAAATGAAAGTATAAAAATGACCATTTTGCCCTTGTGAAGAAGATTGTCCAAATAATGTAAGTCCAAAAAAGGCAGGTTCAAATATGATAGTCCCAAATATGGCGACTCCAAATATGATAAGTCCAAATAGGGCAAGTTCAAATATTATAGTTTCAAATATGGTAGGTTTAAATATGGCAATTCTAAATATGACAGCTCTAAATATGGTAAGTTCAAATGTGACTGTTCCAAATACGATAGGTTTTAAAGCTTTTGTGATGCCTTCCTCCTTTTGAAGGATATCTCCTTGCTAGTCCCTTTTGTTTTTCGTAGCCTTAAGCTTGCCCCTAATGTGGTTCATATCAAGTGCTCTTTACTAATTACTTTTGGGCTGAAGCCATCGATAGTGCATGTTATATTGCAAATCGTGTTTTCAAAAGACTTATTTTGAATAAAACCTCTTTTAAGTTATGGATTGGTAGAAAGCCAAATATTCCATACCTTAGAGTATTTAGTTGTAAATGCTACATTCTTAATACCAAGGAAAACCTTGGAAATCCTAAAAAATAGATGAATGCATTTTTCTTAGCTTTTCCTATTTTAGAGAAGCTTATATGGTTATTAACAAAAGTTTATGGTAGTTAAAGATTCTATGAATGTTGTGATTGATGATCTAGTAAACTTGATCTTGGGAAAGATTCTCTCGTTGATGATCTTATAGGTGACTTTGAAATGTTGGAGTTAAACTCAACACCTAAAGAAAAAATGATTGCTCTTAAGGATCATGAGCCACCGCAAGAGATAGAGCAAGCCTAATCTTAACAAGAGGAGAACCAAGCTCAAGAACCCCTCCCCCCCC
>CATIWR010517236.1:0-21775 GCA_949677035.1 Omphalea diandra | reverse complement strand
GAGATCCAGTAATAATAATTATAGATGATGTAAGTTATGTTGAAGAACTAATGAGAATCATTTGTTATAAGACAAAATAGTTATGAAATCAAGAAATCCCTTTGGTTAAGGTGTTATAGAGAAACCACTCACAAGAAGAGGATACATGGGAAACTAAAGAGAACATTAAATGACAATATTTTACAGGTATTGAATTTCAAGGACGAAATTCTTCATAAGAGGGGAAGAAATGTAACATCCTTATCCTCATTCATTAGCATTCTCACATGAACATATTCATTACATAAATGATTTTCAATCCCACATGAACTTATGCATTGGATAAATGATTATTTAGATATGTGAATTGGATAAGCATAATGATGATACTTGCACCATTGCATTTGGGACACTTGAATGTATATGTAATGTTTGTATAGTTGCATGACAAATTATCTTATGTTGTGTGCATGATATAACATCATAAATAACGGTGTTTTAGAGCTTATTCAAAAGTATAAGGAGGATATGGGGATTACTAGATGGATAAAGGTGATGAAAGAGTGAAGAACAGAGATTAAAAGAGAAATATTGAACTTCCAACCGATGGTAGTGAGACACCATGATTTTGTCTTATTAGGGTAGGTATACAAATTAAAATTTTCATCTTTTAGGATCAGATCGGAGAGCAAAAAACGTGATAGAGTGCAAAAAATAGAAAGAAAGAAAAGAAGAAAAGAGGAAGCAGAAGAAGAAGAAGAAAAAGAGTGAGCTATCTTGGAGGAAACCCTAAGCTTTTCTAATTTTGGCAAAAAAGATAAGTGATTTTATCTTGAAATTCCTCCCTCATAACATGTTAAACATGCGTGATTAGGAAGTATTATAGAGTAATTTGAGGTAGAACTCATGTATGGAGGTCAAAACTCAAAAGAAATAAGAGCTTATTGTGTTGGTTTTATTGTTAGAACATATTTCATAACCACGATTTCATAACTTTAAAAGAGAAATTAGGGAAAGTGTAAAATATAAAAGTTGTAGCTTTATTCCCCCTCTAAACTCAGTTTCACTTAATTTGGTGTGTGTGAGGAGATATGGCTCCTTCATTAGGGCTGGTTCATAACCAACCAAAACCTCCTCAATCAGGCTGTTTTCATATATTTTGATGACCTTATGTGCTGATTTAGACAAAGTTAAAAACATGAAATTTGTAGGGTTATATCCCCTCTAAATACCTACAAAGCAGTTTTGCTTAATTTGTTGTGTGGAAAGAGATATGGCTCATTGATTTTGTTTAACCCTGAACCCGATGCAACCTCATCAGTATTTTAATTATGTTTTCCAAGAATTTGATGGCTATAGAATCAGAATTTGATGATGTGACAAACTTGAAATTTTCATTTTTTTTACCTAAATTAAATATTTTTTTCCAAATTTATCATGGTTGATGAGATATTGCCCCTTCATCATGATTGATTGTCAACATGTTGAAAACCTGCTCACCCTGAGATTGGTCATTTGTTTGGTGACTTTGTAGACCCAATTAGACAATAAGTAAAACATAAACAAAAATGTTACTTTATGTGGTTTTTAACTTCTAGAAATCATTTTTGCAATTGGATTCGTACAATTTGAGATATACCCAAGAATGTAAGACCTACTCAGATTGAGATGACATTAAAACTGGGTAAAATTCAAAAATTCACCACATTTTCTATAGGTCTTATATTGATCTTAAATTTGAATATGTTGTATCATTATGTGTCTAGCTTGTTTGAAAAAAAGAATCAAGTCATTTGGATAAGTATATCTATAGTTATTATTGTGAGAGTGTAGCAAGGTTAGACTACCATATAAGGAAAATATGCATAATCACTAGGTTCACTTGCATGGAACATACCCATAGTTGTATACCAAGCATTCAAAATCATTTTAAAATACTTATAACCAAGTATGTATCAAATGTTAGGATTCCAACACATTAAGGAAGCCCAAGAGAGAGTTCCAAACCTAACATAAAGGTTAGTCACAACAAAAGGTAAGTAAAAGCCATAATTGGATTCTAATGTCTATGTGTGATGATTTTACGATATGGTTATATTCTATTACATCTATATGTGATTGAATTATGACATTTTACATGCAAATACAAGTCAAGTGATAATTATATGCTATTAATGATTACTTGGTATATCATTGTGAATAAACACTTGTATATGGAACTAAAAGGATGTTTGACCGGCTTGTCAAACACTTACAAATCATTTGGAAAAGGGACTAATATGTCTTACTGGCACATGTTATTGATCAAGTGATTCACTTGTGATATGTTGGCTAGTAAAATCAAATATCACTTGAATCACATGAATTCCTAAAAGTAGTGTTTACCTTGCAAGGCCATGACAAAATTGATCTATTGCATTTGCACTTGCATAGTCAATTCTTGTACTTATAATGTATCCTGATGATATTTGATTGTTGGTTATGCCATAAGAATCTAATTATTATTTTTATTCATTGAGTCGCAACTCACCAAATCGCAATTATATTTTTTAGATACTAAAGTATAGGGTTTGGATACTTTGGAGCATAGAGTTTTGCATATAGACACATGAAACACAGGTTGTCAGTTGAATTCCAACTCTCTCTTTCTCTCCTTTGTGTCATGTACATATATCTATATAGGAACCAATTTAGGGTCACTAACCTTGAACATTGCTTGACATATATGTACATTATGTACATGTTAGATTGAGTATGTATGAGGAATCAACCTTTATGCATATGTATTTTTGGACATGAATTCTATGATTTGTAAATGGAAATGGTGGTTATAACCAATGCCTTGGGGTTACATGTTCTCTAAACATTCTTCCTATTGATATAACAAATTTCATCCAAATGGGTGGTTGTCAAACAAAATACATCTTCAATGGTTGTTGGCTCAAACAAAACGTTCGTTAGGACTAGCTGTTAGAGAGAAGTTGACTTAAGGCTCCTCCTTTGACTTATACATTTCTTTTATCCATTTTTATCTAATGACCATTGGACTAAAATAATGGTCGTTACTTTTAAACTTTAATGCTTGTTGGAGAAAGATCAATGTCAGTAGTTGATTCCTAGAAAGTGTGAGCTTGATGATCTATTTTACAAGGTCTATATAAGTCCTTCAAAGACTATTAGAGGATTTGTAATGCCTACTAGATATACTCAATGCCTGTTCAAATATTGAGTGTCCTCGTTGAGGGGTCTAGAGGCTTTGGTATAATCTAAAGAGTTTTTTCAATGCCTATTGTGAAGGACCAACACCTGTTTTGAGTTATAGGAAGTTTTGCTCAATCTAAAGCACTTTATCCAACACCTATTATGAAATTGCAATGTCTATTGTGAGGGCAAGATCAATGCCCATTGCAAAAATGCAACGCCCGTTACGAGGTTCAATGTGAATAGCCATGTTTGGGCAATTGTCCAACACCTGTTAAGAATATGAGCAACAACTTGTTGAGAAGTCTACAAAGCTATAGTTAAGTTGGAATGTTTCTCTAATGCCTATTCTGATATCTTCAATGCCCATTGATAAGTCCACAATGCCTATTGGATGAAGACAACACCTGTCGATTTGTTAAGCTAAGTTTGCCTTGATCTTCACTCTCTAATACTTTGAGTTTTCAAACATAATTTCTTCTCTAATCATCATAGTCTAAAAAATTGATATACCTGCAAGATCTAACACAAATAACTTGGACAAAAGTTAGTTCTGACTTATTTATAAACATCAAAATAAGACTTAGAACCTTGAGGTTCAACACTTAACCCAAACATGTAAATTGTCATCTAATTAGCATAAAAAACACAACATACATATCTAATTATCATGAGAATCAAGGAAAAGTAGCCAAGTCTAGTGAAGAAGGACCTCAAGTCTAATAGTAGGGGCATACATTAGCTAATAAACCTATTCAATTTCTTAAACCTATTAAGGTTAAGAATTACAATATCAAATCCTAATCCTATTAAATGAAGCAAAAATATCCCTTAAACAAATAATTGATATCGAATTGAAACAAATTCATCACAAAATCTTACCATCCTCACCATTATTTTATACCTCAATTTATACACATACACATCTCTTCTCTTCCTCTTTCTGAAATCTAGTCTTTAAAGAAGAAGAAGAAGAATAAGAAGAAGAAGACGAAGAATATTCAGACACCATTGGACAAGATGATCACGCTATTATACTACGATTAATAATTGTGATAAAAGGAGTTCATGACCAACTTCTTCTTTTCATTATTTTCCACTCTCATTGTGTTATTGTAATTTTAGATTTTTTGTTTGATATCGAATTGAAACAAATTCATCACAAAATCTTACCATCCTCACCATTGTTTTATACCTCAATTTATACACATACACATCCCTTCTCTTCCTCTTTCTGAAATCTAGTCTTTAAAGAAGAAGAAGAAGAACAAGAAGAAGAAGACGAAGAATATTCAGACACCATTGGACAAGATGATCACGCTATTATACTACAATTAATAATTGTCATAAAAGGAGTTCATCACCAACTTCTTCTTTTCATTATTTTCCACTCTCATTGTGTTATTGTAATTTTAGATTTTTTGTTTGCTAGAGAAATCAAAAAGTATTTATTTTAGGAGTTAATATGTGTGTGAGTGTATGTGAGCTTACTATGAGGGTGAGTGTAGATGTATATGATGATAAAAAGTGAATAAGTTATAGCTATATGTATTGATTATTTTTGGGAATCATAAAATTCTAGATCCTTCATCCATGCTTATAGTTTAGGCCTCTTTTAAGAGAATTTTATCCTCAAATAAGCTTAAAATAAGAGTTTTATACTAAATGAACCAAATAATTGAATTTGCCAATGATTGAACCTTTCTTTTAAATAATTTAGGGAACAATTTAATTTTTATATCAAATATATACATTAGCTTATATAAGTGACTTCACATGGTAACATGGTCCAAGCAACCTTAGTCAATGTGAACTGGAAGTCATCATGATTAAGTTAGGTCAACTATCAACCAACACCTTTAGAAACCTATGTGCCTAATAAGATCAAAATACCTTTTTAGTTAGTATGTTAGCTAGGTTAGACTAAAAAAAGGTTAATTCATGCTGGTTTTATATTTTTGTTTCATTTAGTGTGAATTACTTCTTTAGTATGGATTTAAATTATTGCCAGTTACTTAATATTTTTCAGTTAGACAAACAACTTGTTTAATAATCATTGCTCTAATTTTGAATAAATTTGAACCAATCAATCAATCCCATTATCATCATATTATTATTATTAGGCAAAATATATAATTAACCCTTAAACTTGTTGTGTTTATATTAATAAACCTAAACTATTATTTATATATATATTAAGCTCTTAAATGGTCAAAAAAAGGCCTCAATAATGCATAAAATAAAAGTCTAAGACTCAATTTATATAAATAATAGTTTAGGAACTTATTAACATTGTTAGTCCTTGAGCACCAAAAGGGGAGTTGAATTGGTGGGAATTTAAAAAATTTGGAGGGAAGATAATGAATTTAAAGATTCAAAGAGAAGGAGAAGAGATGAACACACAATGTTTTATAGTGGTTCAGGTGTTAACGAACCCTACGTTCATTCCTTAATTTTTCATGATTGGGTGTTATACTATCACTAAATGGTGTTTTCAAGCTCACATCAAACTTATACACTTTGTGTTTTATGGCTCAAACACAACCTTATAACTTGTGTTTTAAGGCTCACACAAAAACCTTTTAAGTGTTTTTGAAAGGCTCACACTTAACCTATTACAAGAGTTTTACAACTAGGCTAACTCTTAAACCAAAATTACAAAGGTGTTTAGTGCTTACACCTAACAATATCAACTCAAATACGAAGAATTTAAGGTTAAGAAACAAAATTACAAGTTTGGCTATATTCAATTATATTCTCTTGCATTCATGTGTGTTTGGTGGAGTATTTATAGGCAATAACTATTAAAGTGAGACAAAGAAACTATGTCTAAATCTCCCAGGCAAGCTAGATAGATTTTGCATTAAATGCCTGTCAGACTAATCTTGCGATCGTGACTAGCATGTCGCGATTACGAATTGCCATTTTATGTTAAGAAAGCTGAAATCATGATGGAGAATATCGTTTATATTTAACAACTAGTCCACATGGGGTGTTATTATTGGTCTTCCAAGAAAAATAGTTGTTGTGTTCATCTAACCATGCAATTTTAAGTTCTTATTGGACTCAATTGTGACTGCAAATCTTTTTGTTTGGGAAAGTAGAAATTGCTTTAACAAGTGGTTGTCTTTAAAGCTATTTCACCTTGGCAAATTTTGATATGTCAACGATTATCTTAGACACCTGGCAAGCTCTAGTTGTGGACTTGGTTCCCTCCATTCAATTACAAAAGTAGTAGTTGCGACTAAGAACTCGATTTATAGGTTCATGATCGAGAATTGGTATGCATTTCATAATGTTTGAGATTTAGACTCCTATCCAACTTCCAATACAAACCTTTCTTAAAAATTGTAAAATCAACACTTAAAGAACATGTTAGAACTTATCAATTTACATTGTCAAGATCAAAAGAGACCTTTGACCTAGGTTTGACCAACCTAGTCTAACAATCTCCCTTTTCTTAATTTTGACAACTTGGATTGATTTTGCATAGAGTAATAAATTGCATAAGTGTGAAGTTGAGATGGTTAACACTTTTTTCTTTTAACAAATAAAGCTAGTTGATATGCTAATGAAACTGAAAAGAAATGACTATGCTTAACAAAAGCTTAGATTACATTGTTCCTCCTCAACTTATACTTCTCTTTGATTATGTCATGCAATTTGCTTCACTCTTTCTCTCCCCCTTTCTCAAGATAAAAAAGATAATATAAAGGGATTTAAAAGGTAAGCATATGTGACATGATTCGAATAGGGATTGGTATAAAGTGATTAAATTAAAAAGCAATCATACTTCATGAACAAATATATGAGACATAAATTGCAAATAAATTTATTAATATAGATAAAGAGAAATATAAAGATGTGGGATCACAAACTTAAGTGATAAGATAAATAAAAAAATAAAAAGATTGCAATACTAAGAAAAAACACTAAAAGATTAAAGAGCTATCATCATCTCTAGAGTATTCAATTTCCTCATCTCCACCTCGACCTCCACCTCTGTGCTCCATCCCTTTCTTCCACCTCTTGATCTTCTTCTTCTTTTGAAGTATCCTTCCAATCCTCAAAATATGAGAGGTGGCAAGGTATAGACTTACCTTCTTTTAAAGATCCACTAAGTCACTGTGGAGGTAGGAAAATAAAAGAAATCTCCTTTTGATCATCCTCATTACCTTGTCCAATTTATTATTGATTGATGACAGAGAGATGGTAGAGGACTTAGGCTTTGGTTTAAGTTTGAGAGATGGGATTGGTTAAACACCCTCCGCTATCACAAGCCTTTTCCTTTTTTAGGCTTAAGTAGTCTTATGCCTTTTAGCCCCAATTGATCTCGAGGTATAAATATAAGTGCCAGGGGTGAATAGCCTTGGCATTGATAAGGTAGGGTAAATCAAGGAAATTCTAGGATGGCAGATATTTCTTAATGAGGAATTTCTCATTCTCTTCAGTAAGAGCTCCCACATAATGATAAATGGCTATGACATGAGAAGGTAGGAGGAATTAGCTTTTAGGCTTCGTACTCATATGAATCAATTAATCCACTAGGTATCGATCGATTTGGATGGGTTTACTTTTGGTTAAACAAAATAAAAATGCTAGGTCTTTTTGGGAGATCATTTTATTCCCATCACCTCTAGCATTAACAGAAAAAGTGATAATACAATGAAAAAGCCAATTTAGAATGGTATAAATATATTTGGCTAGAGATGTTTTGGGGTCATGTTTTGTTTCTATGGAAATCTTAAACCAAAATTCAGAGTAAATGATGTCAAGTGCGAAGATGGTGAAAGGGATATCATTTGCCACTTAAAGATTGAAAAGGCTAGAGATTTGTTCAAAGGTGATAAAATAAGGATCCCTAAATGCCCTAAAAAGACCTGCCTTTGATTCTGCTCTTCAACTTAAGGTGACAGTGCACGTGAAATCTTTAACAATTTCTTCATACTCTGGTTCATCTTTAAAGATGAACTCATTCCAGCCCAAGTTAGACAAGAAGGCATGAATTTCATCCTTAATTCTTAGGTATTCAAGGAGAAAAGAGAATCTTGTTGGGTTAGATTATTCTATTGGAGTTGACTTTGTATCGGTCTTTCTTCTTTTTTTGTTATCCCTTTCATTAAGTGAAGGGCAGGAGGGCTGGAAGGTTGGGTTATGCCCTTGCCTTTCTCTGCTCTAAAAAGATTATTGGGTTCCATGATAGAAAATAGGAGAAATTAGTAGGTTTGATAGAAGAAATTGGAGATAGATGAAGAGAATAGGTAAAAATGAAATAGAGGGTTGTTGGAATGGTTTAAATAGGTAAAATCTAATGAAAAATATTAATAAATGGCAAAATTTGCATTAAATAATGGGGTGACATTGGTTGATAGTCAAATAAATTAATGTTCGACAATTACTCTAATTCGCAACCGTAAACCTCATTTCACCACTGCTAATTGCAAAATTTGTGAGTAAGGATTAGGAATTCCTAGAATGGTCAAAACTTTTGAATTTTGAAAAAATTCACAGTGGTGATCTAAAATTATGACAACAAATTAGAAGTGTGATAGAAATATGATAAGTGCTTGTAAATTGTGAACGCGATTTTATTATAGTGATCATGAATTACAAAGCAAAAGAAAGAAAAGAAAGGTAGAAAAATGACCTTTCTATATGTGATCCACCTAATGTAATGATGATTAATTCATGCAAATTGGCATAAAGAAGCACATTTACATAAAGAAGTAAATCATCCAAAGTAGTTAAAATACATATATATCAACATATCATTCAATCATTTAAAACAACAAACTCAATGAGGACCATTCTATGAGATCTAATTTTCACCCAAGGGAGCTTCGTCACTTTTAATGAAGTTCATGCTTTCTTCATTGTGGGGTTTAGTTAAAATATCCATAAGTTGATGATTAGTGTCAATAAACTTTAACACCACATCATCATTTTGGACATGATTTCTAAGAAAATGATGCCTAATGTCAATGTGTTTACTTCTAGAGTGTTAGATGGGATTCTTTGAAAGATTTATTGCACTTATGTTGTCACATTTTATGGGAATGTGATCAACAACTTTGTCATAATTCTTAAGTTGTTTCATGCAAAGAACTTGGGTGCAACAATAACTTATCGCTACATATTCAACTTCTACAGTAGACAAATCAACTGAAACTTGTTTCTTACTAAACCATGAAACTAAGCATTCTCTTATAAATTGGTAAGTTCTAAAATGTTTTTTCTACCTAATAAGCTACCAGTATAATTCGCATTCGAATACCCTAAAAGACCAAAAGATGAATTACTAGGATACCATAATCCTAAGTGCAATGTGCCATGTAAATACTTAAGAATCCTTTTAACAACATTTAAATGAGATTCTTTAGGGCATGATTGAAACCTAGCACACATGCATATACTAAACATAATGTTGAGTCTAGAGGTAGTGAGATAAACAAGAGAACTAATCATACCTCTATACCTCTTTTCATCAATTAGCTTGCCCGATTCATCTTTGTGTAGTTTAATGGTAGCACTCATTGGTGTCTTTGCTACTTTGCATCCATCCATGCCAAAATTATTAAGTAGATCCATTATGTACTTAACTTGGTTGATAAAGATCCCTTTTTTAGTTGGCTTGATTTGTAGGCCAAGAAAGAACTTGAGCTCTCCTATCATGTTCATCTTAAATTCCTTAGTCATACATTTGGCAAAATCTTTACAAAGAGATTCATCAGTAGCATTGAATATAATATCATCAACATATATTTATATATTGAGTGTGTCTTTATTGTGCTTTTTAACAAATAAAGTAGTATCAACCTTCATTTTTTCAAAATCATTTTCTAAAATAAATGAGCTAAGCCTTTCGTACCAAGCTCTTGGATTTGGTTACAACCCATATAAGGCTTTAGTTAATTTATAAATATGATTTGGAAAAATGTGAGATTCAAAATCCAAAGGTTGTTCAACATAAACTTCCTCTTCAATGAAACCATTTAAAAAAGCTCTTTTAACATCCATTTGAAAAATTTTAAAGTTTATGTGACATGCATAAGCTAAGAGAATCCTAATAGCCTCTAATCTTGCTATAGGGGCATTGGTTTCATCATATTCAATGCCTTCCTCTTTGTTATACCCCTTTGCAACTAATTTAGCTTTGTTTTTAGTAATGAAACCTTGCTCATCTAACTTATTCCTAAACACCCACTTGCATCCTATTATAGGGTGTTCTTTAGGCTTAGGAAAAAGTTTCCATACTTTGTTTCTCTCAAATTGGTTGAGTTCTTCTTACATGGAAATCACTCAACTTTCATCATTAAAAGCATCATCAATTGATTTTGGCTCAAATTGAGAAACAAATACAAGATTATTGTCTAATGCATGATGTTGAGATATAGTATATACTCACTTGGATGTATCACCAATAATTAAATCCTTTTGGTGATGTTTAGAGAATCCCTAATTCTTGGAAAGATTTTGAGCTAGAATTTCTGCTTGTTAAAGTTGGGATTCCTTTCCTTCTTTTGATGACTTATTTTCATCAAGGTTTATACCCATTTCTCTTGAAGTTGACCCTAATTCTATCTTCTCAAAGTCACCTACAAGACTATTAACAATAAAACCTTTACCAAGATCAAGTTTACTAGATTCATCAAGCACAATGTTTATTGACTCCTCAACAACTATAGTACTTTTATTAAATACCCTACAGGCTTTACTATAGGTGGAGTAACTAAGAAAAATACCTTCATTTATCTTAGAATAAAATTTTCTAAGGTTCTCCTTGGTATTTAAGATATAGCATTTGCAACTAAAAATTATTATGTATGATATCTTAGGTTTTCTACCATTCCAAAACTCATAAGAAGTTTTATTGAGAATGGGTTTTTGAAAACATGATTAGCAATATAACAAGAAGTATTAATAGCTTTGGCCCAAAAGTAATTAGGTAAGGAATACTCATTAAGCATGGCTCTAGCCATCTATACTAGTATTTAATTTTTTCTCTCTATAACACCATTTTGTTATGGTGTTCAAGGAGTTGAAAAGTTATGAGAAATCTTATTCTCTAGGCAATAAGTTTCAAAAGATTCATTTTGAAATTCCTTTCCATGGTTACTCCTTATAGATAAAATGAAGTAACCTTTTTCATTTTGAACACTTTTTGCAAAACTTTTAAAAGCATCAAAAGTGTCATTCTTATAAGCTAGAAAGGACACCTAAGTAAACTTGAAGTAATCATTAACTAGGACAAATGCATAAAACTTTCCACCTAAACTAGCACTCCTAGTGGGTCCAATCAAGTCCACATGGGTAAGTTGAAGAGGTCAAGATGTACTTACAACATTCTTTGATTTGAATGAAGGTAGATGTTGTTTCCTTATTTGGCGTGGTCCATAAGTCTTGTCCTTTAAGAATTTTAGCTTGGGAAGTCCTTCCATTGGTTCTCCGTTAAATAGGCTTTATAGGAGCTTCATGCTAGCATGGCCAAGTCTTCTATGCTAAAGCAACCCTCACTGCTAAGGGACATAAGACACTTGAAAGATTGATTAGTTAAATTGTCTAAGTCAATTAAGTAGGTATTACCCTTCCTTTCACCCTTGAAGACTACCTTTTTATCCACCAAAGTGGTAACTCGACACTTTCTAAGGTCAAAGGTGACTTTGTTACTTTTATCACATAATTGACTTACACTAAGCAAATATTGTTGTAAACCATATACTAGAAGAACATTATTAAGAAATGAACAACCATTCTTGCTAATTGTCCCAATGCCAATTACCTTACCCTTGGCATTGTTTTCAAAAGTGACATTGCTACCTTCCTTCTCTTTTATGGCTATGAATAGCTTTTTGTTGCCCGTCATATGCTTTGAGCACCCACTATCCACATGCCAATCATTGTTTTCATTAGTGACTGCTATACAATCGAGCACAACACAAATACATTTTTTTTTTGCTTAAATACTCATGAATACTTGGGTCCTTGGGGTTAGGCCTTGAAGGATCCTCTAATTTGAGGTGAGCCTTCCTAATATAACAAAAACTGTTTATATGACCAAACTTTATGCAATAATGACATTAGAGTTTAGACTTGAGTGTCTTTATCCTATGCATAACTTGGTCCTTACCATACTATGATGATGTGAGTGTGAGCATGTGCATAAATGATTATGAGTAAAAGAGAGTTTTTTTGTATGTGTTGCGGTGAGCATGTTTCTTAGTGTAAATGAACGCATTATTAGCCTTTTTGGGCTTAGGTTTTGAGCCTTGATGTGTCTTACCCTTACCCTTAGGCATTGGTGCCTTAGTGCTATGAGACTTTTCCTCCCAACTACCTCAATACTAGATGTTTGAGGTACTGAAGCTCTAATGAAAGTAGTGAGAGGAGGAGTAGATGATGAGGAGGCTCCATTAAACCCAGGACCATGTCTTACTAGGGGAGGTCTTTAAGATACAATTAATCTATCTAAAGCTTCATTCCTTTTGTGAAACTTAGAAATGGAATTCCTAAGCTCAATACCTCTCCTTTTAAGGTATCATCTTCCTTTCTCAAGGAGTTTAAAGAAAAGGAAGATTTAGTAAGACTTTCAACTAATTTTTTGAGTTCTTTAGTTAAAGTCCTCAATTCACTTACAAGCTTATTTAATGAGTTAAACTCACTTTTCAGTTTTGAGCATTTCTTTTTGTAAGTTTTCATTTATGACTTATATTTGTCACATCTCAAAGTAAGAGCTTCTAAGAGCTCATCATCTAATACATCATAATTTTCACTAGAATGGGATGAAGAACTTACCTCATTAGAAGAATCATTTTGTGTCATGAAACATAGATTTACCACTTCTTCATCTTCATCCTCTTCACTAGAGCTGTCATCCTAAGTAGCTTTGAAACTTTTTTTTTCTTTTCTTTATCCCCTTTCTTTTTATTTTTCAGCTTAGGGCAATCATACTTGATGTGACCTTACTTGCCACACTCATAGCATGTTACTTTAATCTTTTTTTCTTTGAGGTTAGGAGAAGCCTTCTTGAAGTTCCTTCTATCTTTTCTTCTTCTTATAAGCTCCTTGGTTTTTCTAGAAAGTATGGCTAGCTCCTCCTCCTCTTTTTCACTATCATCATCACTTAAAACAATCTCTACTTCTTTATCTTTGGATAAGGATTTGAGAGTTAAAGTCTTCTTTTCTATTTTGTCAATCTTGTCCCCTTGCCTTCTCATCTTCTTCATCTCTTTATCCTTTTTTAAGGCTAGCTTATGAGTGAGAAGTTTGTCTATGAGGACATCTGTTGTCACTTTTCCAATTTTTGGATTTGACTCTTGAATACTACATACTCTGGTATCAAACTTCTCAAAAGGTAAGGATTTAAGTATTTTTAGTGTTTACCTCATGATTAGTAAGTATTCTACCAAATTTCTTCATGTTTGTGACAATGGATAGAAGTCTATTTGTCATATAAGTGATGCTTTTATTGTCTTTCATCATGAAGAGCTCCCATTTTGTCACATACATCTCCAATTTGTTGGATTTCATCAAGGTTGTGCCTTCATGGCAATTCTCCAATGCTTTCCAAATTTCATAGGTTGTGAGGCAATGTTGAACTATTTCTATTTATTCCCTTAACAAAGAACTAAGTCATTGCCCTTTTGTTCCTTCCATTTAATCTTCTATGAGCTTCCACCCATTCTTTTTTTGGGATTAACTCTTCACTTCCATCAACCACCTTAGTAGGAGGCTTCCATTCTTTTGCCATAATATCTCAAAGGTTATCTAAATATATCTCCATCCTATATTTTCAATACGTATAGTTAGATTCATCAAAGTATGGCTTAAGATGGGTGTGGATTCCTTCTTGTGCTATATGTCTTTGCTCACTCAATTAAGAGTTTAATTAGAACTTGGCTCTGATACCGTTTGTTGGCCTTTGAGCACTAAGAAGAGGGGTTGAATTGGTGAGAATTTAAAAAATTTGGAGGGAAGATAATGAATTTGGATATTAAAAGAGAAGCAAAAAAGATGAACACACAATGTTTTATAGTGGTTAAGGTGTTAATGAACCCTACATCCACTCCCAAATTCTTCACAATTGGGTGTTCTACTATCACTAAATGGTGTTTTCAAGCTCACAACAAACTTGTATACTTTGTGTTTTATGGATCACACACAACCTTACAACTTGTGTTTTAAGGCTCACACAAAAACCTCTCAAGTGTTTTCCAAAAGCTCACACTTAACCTATTACAAGAGTTTTACAACTAGGTTAACTCTCAAACTCAATTACAATGGTGTTTAATACTTACACCCAGTAATATCAACTCACATACAAAGAATTTAAGGTCGAGAAACAAAATTGCAAGAGTTTGGCTATATTCAATGTTATTCTCTTGTATTCATGTTTGTTTGGTGGAGTATTTATAGGCAATAACCATTAAAGAGATGTTACAAAGAAACTATGTCCAAATCTCTAAGGCAAGCTAGGCAGATTTTGCATTAAATGCCTGTCAAACTAATTTCACGGTCGTGACTGGTATGTCATAGTCGCAAATTGCCATTTTGTGCTAAGAAAGTTGAAATCGTGGTGGAGAATCCCATTTGTATCTAACAGCTAGTCCACGTGGCATGTTGTTATTGTTCATCTAAGAAAAATAACAGTTGTGTTTATCTAACCAACTAAAAGTCATTGTCACGATTTTAAGTTCTTTTTGGACTTGACTGTGATTGTGAATCCTTCTATTTAGGAAAGTAGAAATTACTTCAATAAGTTGCGGTCTCAAAAGCTATTTCACCCTTGATAATTTTGATATGTCAATGGTTATCTTGGACACCTAGCAAGCTCTAATTGCAAAACTAGTTCCCTCCATTCAACTATAAAAGTCATAGTTGTAACTAAGAATGCGATTGTCATTGCGAATTAGACTGTGTATCATGTCTTTCTTGGCAAGGTCGCGGTTGCAATTTGCTTCTCAAATCCGTCTAGTTCAAGTTCATTCATTTCTATTGCAATGTCGCGGTTGTGATTTATAGGTTCTTGATCACGAATTGGTATGCCTTTCATAATGTTTGAGATTTAAACTCTCATCCAACTTTCAATGCAAACGTTTCTTAAAAACTACAAAATCAACACTTAAAAAAGATGTTAGAACTTATCAATTTACATTGTCAAGATCAAAAAAGACCTTTGACCTAGGTTTGACCAACGTAGTAAAGCAAACATAAACACAAAAATTTAAGGGTCAAAATATACATTTTGTCTTTATTTTGTCCCCCAATTTTGAGAAACTAATACTATTAGAACTTAACTATAACCATACAAAAAAAAAAAAAAAAAAAAAAAAAATGACACTCAATTTTAGTTTGAAATTTTTTAACTAAAAATTAAATTGTAACTATAAAAAATTATAGTTAAATTATCTGAAAAAAACTAGTTGATTTATTAATTAATCGATCTATTAATCAAATTTATATAAAATATATTTTTATATATAAAAAATCTTACAAATATATTTTATTAGAAAATATAATATTATATATTATAATTATATAATAATCTATGTTCAAATATATATGTAAAATATAAAAAAAATATGTTATATAATTAGTTCAATTTGATTAATCATTGATTTCATAGTGTAAAAACTAAAAATCAAACCAAAATGTTGAATCTTTTAAGTTATAATTCTTGTTTTAATTATTACAAATAACATTGATATAATCTAAACCTTGAACAAGTATGTTCAGTTTGAACTTATAAGACCCTCATTCAGTACCTTAAAATTGTCTAAGTAAATTTAGATTACAAAATTCAAAATGGACAAGTCTAGGAGTCAAGAAGTGAGTGTAGACTTACCAATGATTATTAAATGCACATTTATGGGCATTGAATAAAATCAATGAGAGTTGAAAAAGCATAGAGGCATTGGCTAAAGCATTATATAAGTCTCAACGATGATGGAAAGATCTAACATCCCCATCCACATTCATTGGCATTATCACATGAACATATTCATTGCATAAATGATTTGAAATCCCACATGAACATATGCATTGGATAAATGATTATTTAGACACATGAATTGGATAAGCACGACGATGACACATGCACTATTACATTTGGGACACTTGAACATATATGTAATGTTTGTATAGGCTTACAAGTGGAATTTTTTACCCTTTAGGATAAGAATATAGAGCTTAGACGTGAGGTGCAGTAGAAGAAAGAGAGAGATAAGGAAGAAAGAAAGGAAAGAAGAAGAACAAAAAGAAGAAGAAGAAGGAGAGGGAGAAGAGTAAGCTACATAAAAAGGAAGCCTAAGGATTTTTTATTCTAAAAAAATAGGTAAGCTAATTTATCTTTTTCTCATATGAAATTAACCCCTCACAAAATGTTAATCATGCATGGTTAGTGAGAATTATGCAGTATTTGAGGTAGAACTCTTGGATGGAAGTTGAAATTCAATAGAACAAGAGTTGATTGTGTCAGTTTTATTATTAGAGTAGAATTTTGTACCCACAATTTTATAACACTACAAGAGGAATTAGGGAAAGTGAAAAATATAAAAGTTGTAGCTTTATGCCCCATATAAAATCATATGAAATAGTTTTGCTTGATTTGGTGTGTATGAGGAGTTATGGCTCCTTCATTAGGGTTGGTTCACAACTAAAAGAAATCACCTCGGTCTTTCTGTTTTCTTATATTTTAATGACCTTATGTTTGGATTTAGACAAAGTGTAAAACATAAAATTTATAGGGTTATATCCCTTCTAAACATCTGTAAAGCATTTTGGATCGATTTCTTATGTAGAAGAGATATATCTCATTGATTGTGACTGACCTTGTACCTAGATGAAACCTCACCTGTCTTTTAATTATGCTTTCTAAGAATTTGATAGCCATAGATTTGGAATTTGGTGATGTGTTAAACTTAAAAGTTTTATATTTATGTATGATCTACATACCTATAAAATATTTTTACCAAATTTAGCATGGTTGTTGAGATGTTTCCCCCCTTTATCATGACTAATTATCACCATGTTGAAAACCTACTCACTTTGAGATTGGTCATTTGTTTTGGTGACTTTATAGACTAAATTATACAATGAGTAAAACATAAAAAATGTTCCTTTATGTGTTTTGTAACTTCTGGTAAATCATTTTTTGCAATTGGATTTGTGTAATTTAAGATATACCTAAAAATGTAACACCTACTTAGACTGAGATGACATTGAAATAGGGCAAAATTAAAAAATTCACCACATTTTTTATATGTTTTATATTAATTTCAAATTCGAGTATGTTGTATGATTATGTGTCTAGTTTATTTGAAAAAAGAATGAAGTCATTTGGATAAGTATACCTAAATTTACTTCTGTGGGAGTGCAACAAGCTCAGGCTGCCACATAAAGAAAATATGCACAAACACTAGTTCCACTTGCATGGATCATGCCATAGTTGCATACCAAGCATTCATAATCATTTTGACCTACTTATAATCATATATGTATCAAATGTTAGGATCTAAACACTTTGAGAAAGCCCCAGAGAGAGAACCAAACCTACCATAAAGGTTGTTCACATCAAAAGGTGAGTAAAAACCATAATTAGATTTTAATGTGTATGTGTGATAATTATATGATATGATTATGTTCTATTACATGTATATGTGATTAAATTGTTACATTTTACATGTGAATACAAGTGAAGTGAGAATTATATGCTCTTAATGATTACTTGATATACCATTGTTATGAACACTTGCATATGAAACTAAAAAGACATTGTGATCGACTTGTCAAATGCTTGCAAATCACATGGAAGATGGACTAATATGTCCTTTTGGCACATGTTATTGATCAAATGATTCACTTATTATATGTTGGCCAGCAAAATCAAATGTCACTTGAATCACATGAATTTTCAGAAGCAGTATTTGTCTTGCAAGGTCATGACAAAAATCAATCTGTTGCACTTGCATAGTCAGTTGTTATACTTGTAATGTATCCTGATGATATTTGATTATTGGTTGTGCCATAAGAATTTGATTATTGTTTTTATTCATTGAGTCACGACTCACCAAATCGCAATTATATTTTTCAGATACTGAAACATAGGGTTTGGATACCTTAGTGCATAAGTGTTACTTAGAGACTCATGGACCACAGGTCGTCGACTGAATTTCAACTCTCTCTCTCCTTATGTCATGTACATACATCTAGATAATAACCAATTTATAGTCACTAGCCTTGAACATTAGTTAACATATATATACATTAAATACATGTTGGATTGTGTATGTATGATGTATAACACCTTTATGCATATGTATTTTCGGACATGGATGCCATGATTTGTAAATGATCATGGTCGTTACAAAAGATGCACCAATGATGGTTGGACAAAATAATGAGCATTGAGAAATCACTAATTCCAATTGAAAAATCCCAGTTGAATTGCCTAACTCTTTGGTAAGTCCAAACGAGAGTGAAAAAAATGTACCAACAAGCATCAAAATGAGGCCAAAAGGCATAGGCAAAATTCAAAAAGCGTTAAGGCTCAATCTTGATAAACACCAATGACTAAAGTTAAAAATTTCAACAATCATAATTATCGCAACATAGCATTGAATATCCTTAATAACCATTGAGAATTTACAAAGATGATGTTGATAAAGCCAAGTTCAAGAGACTGAAGCTACTAATTATTGAAAAGATCACACCAAGCATAGTTTTTGCACCAATGAGCATTTAATAGATTCAATGGTGATTGATAACAATGAAAAACATGACACTCAATTATTGTAAAGCTCTCCGTGTAACATAAAATTGAAGTTGATGACATAAAATTTTACTTGAATAAAGAAACAAGTTACACGTAAGATAAAATCGAAGAGTTAGAGATTTGAATATTTAAAAAATTAAAACCCTAATAAGAATATTTAAATTTTAAAAATCTAAGAAGAAAGTTGAAGATTGTGTAAAAGTTGCATATTTAAAATTTTTGAATCAAGGTAGGTAATTATATTTCTAATTATGAGATCTATTGGTATAATGACTTAATAGATTTGAAAGAACAGTTTTAAACTTATGAATATCACTATTGCATTATTTAATATATAGATATGCTCCTTTTTTTTTTTTTTTTAATTTTTGGCACAAGAAAGGTGCTTAATGTGCAAAACTATGGGGGAATATTCCTAATAGAGGAAATACCCATTTTGATCATAAACTATCCATTACTTAACTTCATTTAGGGGTTCTTGCAATCTATGGTTTCTAATACGTAGCGTAGTTGCATGATTTGCCAGCCTATTTGCTACATAGTTAGCTTCTTAGTGCACGTCTGATAACCACTTTCCAATCTCTCTTTAATAGCCTATGGATATTATGGATCAGTGAACGAAAACCAACATAGTCTTCTTTTGCATAATCTGTATAACACATCAACTATCAGCTTTAAGCTCTAAATGCTTCACTCCTAAGCTCCAAGCAAGTGCTAAGCCATTACAAATCCCCTATAGTTTAGTTCCTGTTATAAAATACAATCTGATATTCATGGTAAAGCCACCCATCCATTGACACAACAAATTTCGAGCAAGGCCTCCCACTGAAGCCATTCCATTTAAGCTGTTGAAGGATCCGTCTGTATTAAGTTTATACCAACCATCTTTAGGCATGCGCCATCCAAGCCACGTAGGTGTGTGTGTAATAACATGGTTAATCATGGAATTATTAATCTGAATAGCTTCATTAGCTCGAAATAATATCTTATCAACCATTCACTTTTTTAACTATTTTATCTCCAAATAATTCTTGATTTCGCCAAAACTAAAAACAAGAAATAGCCACCCCAAACACACAGCTCCAATTTGACTCTACATCAATCTTTAATTTGACGGCCAAGTTACTTGTCAACCATTCCTTTAAAGAAAGAGAAAAGAAAGTACCTTAGGAAGGAGCTGGAACTATTTTCTCCCAAACCATCCTTCCAAACTAGCAATCTCTGAGAACGAGTAATCCATCTTCATCCACAACTACATCTATCGCATCAGGCATCATCACTTATATGCCTTATTTTCAATTCAGCCTTCGTTAATAGTGAACCATGCCTAATTGTTCATAATAACATTCTAATTCATTGTGGTCCCTTTCAATGCCAAACTCACCAACAACTCTCCTCTTTATTCCATTGGTCCATTCGAACAACATCATAAGTAGTCATAGTAGTGAAAAGACCATTTTTAGTATAAGCCCAACGAATGTTATCCTCCATAGGAGGTTAATTCCAATAATGATGACCACAACCTAAGTGGGTAATAATTGTTGAAACAACTCCCATTTTCATTGCCCAATGTCATTTACAAAATCAAATACTATAGCAGTGATCCAAGCAGGCGAGACATCACCTACAGCCACTCCACACAACATTTTATCACTAAAAAACCTTTTTTCCGACCAAAATCTAACTCATTTACCATCACCTAGTGACCACACCAATCCGTTTAGAGTTGTCTTTCAAACCCTATCCATAACATGCCACAGGTGTGATCCATTAGAAGACCTCAACTCTGCTGGGATATTAGTAAAATTCAAACCATATTTTCCTCTAATAACCTGAACCCAAAGAAGATGGTCTTGGGTAACTAGCCCCAACATAATTTTTGTAAGAAAGAACCATTCATTGATTGCAAATCCTTTAGCCCTAAACCTCCTCTAGCCTTCGGTTGACAAACATTATGCCATTTAACCTGACTCATATGTCTCTTTTCACTGTTGTCGTTGCAAATAAAACGTTGGCATATTTCCTCGACCTTATTGCACATGGTTGTGGGCAATTACGTAGTTTGCATAGAATATAGTAGGGTAGCTTGAATAATCAAATTTGCCAGAGTAACCTGGCTTGCCATAGATAAGTTGAGAGAATTCCATCCACTCAGGCTTTTCTCAACCTTATCATTTATGTCTTGGTAAGTTATTTTACACACTCTTGAATGGATGAGAGGCACACCCAAATAACTGCCTAGGTTGTTAGTAGCTTGAACACCAAGAGCTCCACTTAATTTCTTATGTTCAGCAATGGGAATATTTTTTGAAAAATAAACCAAAGTTTTTGATTTATTCATTTGTTCCCTAGAACTCATACAAAAAGTATGTATGACCTCATATAAAACTCGAACTTGCCCCATGGTAGCCTAAACTATAAGCAACAAATCGTCAGTAAAAATAAGATGAGAAACAAGAACACCCTGATGCCCCATCTTCATTTGCTCCCATCTTCCTTCCTTTACCTAAATTAATCCTATGACTAAGTCTTTTAAAACACAATACAAAAATATAGAGAGACAAAATTATAGAGAATCTTCTTTATATGATTCACAATAACCTTGGTCATGGATTTGTAGATGACAAGACACAAGCTAATAGGTTGGAATAGTCTCATTCAATTTGGATGATCATAATTAGGAATTAGATAATGCAACCTTATGAATATAAATTATTTAAATATTATATCTAGATATATATATATATATATATATCTATATATATATATATATATATATATATATATATATATATGTGTTTGTGAGACAAACCCGACACCAAGACA
>CATIWR010517193.1:0-24374 GCA_949677035.1 Omphalea diandra | reverse complement strand
GGCGAAGTTTGGTGCTAGAAGCCGGAGATGCTCAAATACTACTAGAACTTTTTATGCATATGCAGGAAGAGAACCCAAAATTCTTCTATGCTGTTGACTTGAATGAAGAACATAGGTTGAGAAATTTGTTCTGGGTTGATGTTAAAGGCATGGAAGACTATGAAAACTTTGGTGATGTAGTCTGTTTTGATACTACATATTTCACAAATAAGTATAAAATCCCTTTGGTTCTCTTTATTGGAGTGAACCATCATATTCAACCTACATTGCTTGGCTATGCGTTGATTGCTGATGAGACAGTTTATACTTTTGTTTGGTTAATGCAAACATGGTTTGTTGCTATGGGCGAGCGAGCTCCACGAGTGATGCTCACTGATCAAATCAATCCCTTAAAACATGCTATAGCAACAGTCTTTCCACAAACACGTCACTGTTTTTGCTTGTGGCACATATTGGAGAAGATCCCTCGGCAGCTTGAGTATTTGGGCCTATGGCATGATAATTTTATGGTTAAATTTAATAAGTGTATCTTTAAATCATGGACAGAGGAACAATTTGAAAAGAGATGGCAGAAATTGTTTGGGGATCTTAAGGATGTTGATTGGATTGAATCATTACACAATGATTGCAAATATTGGGTGCCTACTTTCATGCAAGATATATCTTTTGCTGGTTTGTCTACAATATTGCGCTCTGAAAGTGTGATCTCTTTGTTTGACAAATACATTCGCTGGGAAACATCAACAAGAGAGTTTATAGAGCAATATAAATTAATTCTTGAAGATAGGTATGAAGAGGAAGCAAAAGCAGATTTTGATGCTTGGCATGAAACACCAGAATTAAGGTCTCCATCGCCTTTTGAGAAACAAATGTCATTCGTATATACACATGAAATTTTCAAAAAATTCCAGTTTGAGGTTTTGGGAGCAGCTGCTTGTCATTTTAAGAAAGAAGAAACTGGTGACGAGACTAGCACAACATACACCGTGAAGGATTTCGAAGATAATCAAAATTATGTGGTGGAGTGGAATGAATCAAAATCAGAAATTTGCTGTTTATGCCGTTCATTTGAATATAAAGGTTATCTTTGTCGGCATGCTATTGTTGTTCTTCAAATGTCAGGTGTATTCAGAATCCCTCCTAAATATGTATTGCAACGGTGGACAAATGCTGCTTTGAGCAGGTATCCTATTAGTGAAAGACTGGATGAGGTACAAAATAAGGTCCGCCGTTACAATGATCTATGTCGACGAGCAATAATTTTGGGTGAAGAGGGTTCACTTTCTGAAGAGAGTTACTATATTGCATTATGCGCCATAAAAGAAGCTTTGAAGCAATGTGCAAGTCTGAATAACTCTGTTGAGAATGGTGTCAGTCTTACTGCCTTAGTTAGTACCGAGGAAGAGAATCAGTGCGGTACTTCATTCAAAGATGTAGATCCTCAATCAACCGGTGCAAGCAAGGTTCCTAGAAGAGTTGAAGAAGCTGGAACACAGAAGGAGAATAATGAGAATAGCACCTTTCGAAAAGGAAAGGTTAGTTTGTTCCTATGCTGTTCTGCATTTTGTTCATTCATTGCTATTAAAACCATCCTCATCGATGAATGGTGTTAATATAATCTGCTTCATTCATGCACTAGGTACCTCAGTCAGCAGCTGTAAGCATTGGTGTACAGGATAGCTTCCAACTAGTGGTTTGTGACGCTCACATCTCAATGCCATTTAAATTGAACATTTTTGCTTATTCTTCTGGTTTAGTTTTAATGAAACTTGATATTCTTATCATATCTGACTACAAAAGAGAGCAACTTTGTTGGAAAGATTGGAAAATGCAGTTGACATTTTTATCTTACCTTTATTTGTTTATGCACACTTTTAACTCTATTGCTTAGATATGCTAGCCATAAAGATTATTTCTGAAGGCATTGGTTTCTTATTATTGTTGTATCTTATTCTTATGGTAGGAGATGCGCGGCCTAAGGCCAACACAATCACCGAATATGGTGGCCACACAGTTACAGAATGTGGTGCCAGCAGTGTTTCATGGTATGACATCAACACAGTTTCATAATATGGCTTCATCTCATCTGCCTGACACTCGACCTCTGTAGCAGGCTCCCCTATTTGTTTGTAAAGATCCTGTAAAACATTGATGGCTGTAGGACTGTAGAAAAAGAACGAAACCATTTTTCAGGTAATGAACAGTAGTCCAAGGTATGAAATGTATGTTGTGCAGTTGGCAAAAAAATTTATTTATCGTGTGCCTAGCCAAATTTAGAACAATAGGGTGTACTGGCACTAACTTGTTCATAAAATATTCATGCACACAATTGTTCTATTCTCTTTTGACGTGTTACCATGGCAATTATGTAATTTATGAGGCAGAACAGAATATCACAAAAATCCTATTGTGAAATTAGCAGTAGAATGCTGTTCTTTTTTTTTTTTCCCTCCACAATCAAAATGCAGAACTTGAGTTTCTTTAGTGGTTCAACAATAAGTAGCCAAATTGCTTAGACTTCTAGCCACATTATGGCTCATGGTTCAGAGTATAGTGCTTGAGAAAACGTGATATAAAATTTGCTCCTCACTGTCTGCTGTATGCGTCAACTTTGGCCGTAGAATCAATCAACATTCATTTACTCCATCATCATAGAGTAACAATAATGGTCAGATCACTTCAATGTTGTAAATGGGTTACACTACCTGGGGAGTCATGATCGCATTTGAGAGTATTGTAGTGTGAAGATTATATCAAAAATTGCATCTTACAGTGAAAATGATTAGATGAATGCAATGAAAAATACTTAAAAATACAAATATGCTCAAAGAACTTGACACCAATAAACGAAAGTGGCAAAATTGCTGCAGCAAATCTGAAAATGCCAGAAAGGAGTTTTCTAATGGTTCTGACCTGATTGCCTAGTACTATCCCAAGTTAATGGAGACGGAAATTCAAATTCCTCTCCAATTTAATATGTTGGGTCGTTGAGTTCCATAAGGGTCGCAACATTCTGGAAGACTTAAAAAGATCAATGGAATTAATTTCTGAGAATTGCGAGGACAACCGTGATTAATACACTTGAAATATGGTTAAGCTCTAACCTATCTAATTTTCTCACAGTAGCTCACAAAATTAACCACCATGAGAAAGTCTACAGTGAAGTAAAATGGGCATTGCTATTGTAGAATGGTTCAACCATCAATTGTTCCGTTTGCTAGCCAAGTTTTGCAGCAACTATAATTTGGCAGTAACATCTGCTAATAGCAATTTCAGTGTCTCATAGGTCATAAAACAAATGCCAACACCAGGCACCACTTTGAAGTATTCAGGCATAATCCCTCTATATAGACCCCAAAAGCCCTCAGCCTGGATAATGTGCTTAAATGTACCAAAAAGACCTGTTGTGTAAACACGGGCCCGACCACCAGCTCCCTCCAATTGCTTCCGTCGCCTCACAAGATCGAGAGGAAATGTTGCTACATATTAAATAAAATATTATGAAAAGACATGACTTGATTATTGTCACTCGACTCTGATATGAATATATTATGTAAACAAATTGACTGCACACGACAGGTAAATCACAAAAATAAAAATCTCAGAAGCAAAGAATTATCGAGAAAAAGAACTCATATAAGATTAAGAATCTGATTGACCACCAATCCTGCTAACAGTGCAGATGCCTCCTTGCACATGTGTACCAATAGCGTTATCAGGTATTATAGAACATTGTAAGTAATGCATTATCTCAAAAAATTATGAATGGAACATACCGAGTTCTAGCTCACAAAGTGAACTTTGTAGCTTCCAGTGCAGTTCTGCTTATGCATAGGGTCGGATAATTTTTACCATGAGCAATAACATAATTTTTTTTTTCTTCTTTTGTACTTGACCAATAACATAATCACTAGGGGGGAAAAACTATTTTATACAGAAAAGGGAAGTGTCAAAATGTGATAGTTTAGGGGAAAAAAAAAATTTTCATGCTTGTTAAGATTAATATTTTCCAATGTACCAAATATATATATGTGTGTATATATATATATATATATAAACCTGTCAATTAACCATTTTTTATAAAAACCAGATGAACACCACCTTTGACAACTGCATCAGGTTAAAGGATTCCAATATCCTAATATAATGCAAATTGGCAAAGGAAACCTAAGTGAGAAGCATACCTCAAAGAGGACAGCTCTCAAATTTGATTACTGGGAGAACAGTATCAGTTCACCTGAGAATTGTGCCACCTATTATAGAGTCAACTGCAATGCTTGGGGAGATAAGTTCCACAAGAAATGTTGGAGAAATGAAGTTAATGCAACCAAGAGCCTAAATAGCAGATAAAGTTAGATGAATGGCAATAAAATTGCAATTTTTCCCGACTTCCTTACTAAAATTCTCAAATGCAAGATATAAAACAACTCCTGTTGGGTCTCTGGCTCTAGGGGTCAGACTGGTTAAATACTTAATGCAGAGCCTGCACCACACCTTGCTTCTCTGCATCAAAAGCATAATAAACAGCTACAAGAATTAACTTCTGTGATTAGATATGGACATCATCTAATCAGACAGATGTAAGTACTTCAATGAAAAGTTTACCAAAATTGCTATCTGCTAATTAACATTTGATACAGTCAGTAAAGTTCTGTGACAAGTAAAAAAAATTGCTGTAACCTTAACATCTCCTGTTCCTCACATGAGAGCAAACATGGCATGGAAAGGACAACTATTCAAGAAAAATATGCAGCAAAAAGATTATTCAATTCAAGGAATATGTGCAATTACTTTCTAGTAAAGAACGTATAAATCATAAACCATGGTTGACATACCTGGACAGTTACACTAGTTTAACTTTCAAGAACAAAGACTACACTTCATTCGCATAATAAAACTCTAGAATATCTCACACAAAATTTGCAAGAAGTCTCTCATTAGCAATGTTCCAGAGTAGTCACCTGTCGATGATGCAATGCCTGATAGACTGCCGCAAGCCAAACTCACTGCAACAGTAGAATCATGGGGCCTGAAGCGAAGGCAACAACAAAAAAATTATCACTGAATTATGGTGTATGGAATAGCATGCAAGGTCTTCCTTTTTTTTTTTTTTGAACCTGAGTATATAGTTCCATAGGAACCATAAAGTGGAGTAATTACCTGTGTGATTGCCAGAAGGATCGTAAAATCTCATACACTGAAAAGCTGATCGCTATATTAGGTCCAACGCCCTGCATTAGTATCCAATCAACATAAACAATGACAGGAATTGGCTAGCATAAATGTTATTTAGAAAAGCATAAAATAGTACTAAGAGTGTTGCTCCAAGTCCCTTGTAGAGGCCCAAAACACCCTCCTCTCTGCAGATTGTTCCCAATGCATGCAAAATACCTCTGTAATAAATGACATTTGTCTGCAGAATTTAAAACTAAATGAGAAGCAAAATGAGCACATAAAATAACCAGTTATTAGCTGTAACAAGAAGTTAAAAAACAACTATAGTAAATCATGTGTCAAATCAAGTTTGAAATTCTAACTCAAAAACAAGAAAGTTGGAAATTTCTCGAGATGAAGAAGATCATACATCAAGGCATTAACATAACTAAGTCCACACAGTGCAGAGATCTGATTCCTTAGGCCATTAATACAACCCCAACCCGCAGGTAAATTGCCAGAATTTTACCAGCTTGTTTAACTTCAAATAAAACAAGCCAACAGCCCAAAAAAAAAAAAAGTCTAAAAAACAAGATTAAACTTGTATCCAAGTGAAATGCACTTTGAACAGGCATACCTCCAAGGGAGCTCAATATATTATCTAAAACATGCTAAATAGAGGTTTAGCAAGAGCCACGAGATTTTGGATTCCACATTAATGCCTTCAAACAATTAAATGTGATCATTAATTGTTTAACCTTATGATCTACTACTATAATAACTGTTCAAACGCATCCAAGCGACTATTGTAACCTGGATCACAACAGGGTGTTTAAGAGAAGAGAAAGAGGGGGGGGAGGCAGTGAATATTGAAAGAGAGAAAATTCAGAGAAGAGAATAATTCTGTTATTGATTAAGCAAATACAATACAGCTGTCACTTAGACTATTTATATTATCAAAGCTATCTAACATCTCAGATATAAAGAATACAAATCAACAGAAAATAACTCTTAAACAACACAATAGTTTATTCTTGCTCAATTAATAATAATTTGCGCCTCAGTAGCCTGGCATATAACAAGACCTGCTCCAATGTGAAAAAGAACAAAAAGGAACCCCCAACAACCTGTTGACAACTACCCACACTAGGAGCAGGAGAGTAATAAGCAAGTTAAAACCACGGTTATAACTTATGACCCATATCTTGCAAAGCCTATGTATATCTTATCTTACCTGGGCAGCTAGGCGGGTTCTTACAAGGTCCAATGGATATGTAGCAGATGCTGCTGTTATTCCAGCCATACCACCACTTACAAAATGAACAAAGAGGTTGCCACCCATGTTTTCCCTATGGCTTTCTAGTCCAGGTATCGTATGTAGCAACTGAAACACAAATCATTTCATCAAAATTTAAGCTACAAGGGGGAAAGCTTAGATTATAAATGAGGTGAAAAAAGCAAAAAGTATTTCAACAATCATTCAGTCAATTGTATAAACCTTTTTATAGTGCTCATATGCATAAAAGTTGACAGAAGAATAAGGGAGCCTATGAGCAATTGTGACAAGATTCCCCTTCCAGAATGCTCTGATTCCTTCCTCTCTAATTATTCGAGAAGCCTCATGCCATATGCTAGCCTCTCTCAATGTTGCAACATCAGAGTGCATGCCTTGCACCTAGAAATATAAAGTCGTAAAAAAAAAATGCTGCCCAATATAACGTATGAAGATCATACAACCAATGTCTATAAGACACTAAAGTTCAAACAAACGAAAACATTCCAAAACCTTAACTGTTAATCTATCACGGCACCTTAAACAACTAGCCAATCACAAACTTGAGAATAAAAATTAACAAGAAAGGAAAAGCATATGCCTAAAATCATCAGCAGCAGAAAGAAAGCCCATATGCAAATTCGGGCTCATCCATACCTAAAATCTAGTGCGACAATTAGGTACTAGAAGATTACACCATATAAAACGCTGAAACATGAAAAGTGAAGCATAAACACATCATCAAATACTCACAAAATTAAAAAAAGAAATTAACTTCTGCATGATAAATCATAGTTTCACGTGTGTGTATGTGTGTGTGTGTGTGAGAGAGAGAGAGAGTTGAGAGGGGAGGGGGGGTTGTTAGTTAAGTATAAGAATAAGAATGATAATCATAAGTAGTCTATGAAAAGATCACAAATTTCCTTTCTTTTTCCTAAAAAACGTCTCTTTACACAAATTAAACCAATATCACACAATTATGCAAACCCAAAAAGGGGGAAAAAAACAAAAAGCTGAAAAAAACGAAATTGCACTAAATAAATGACACACATGAGAAAAAAAGAAAAAAAACCTGAAAGAGTATGGTAAGGCGAGCAAGAGGGGCAGTGCAAGTTTTGCTAAGAGCACCGGCGACCCCACCGGCCATCAGCTGAGAAAGAGTCCCGATCTGCGATTGCTGCGTTTCGTATGGCTTTTGCTTTTTCTGCTGCGAATTGAGAGCTCTTGCCCCTCCTTCTACCACCACTCCTACTCTTCTTGCCTCCGTCTGCATCTCTTTGTTCTTCTTCTTCTTCCTCTATCGCTATCTATATATCTGCCTTTCCCTTCTTCCTCAGCAGAATGAGGCCTCAAACTGAAGCATTAAAACACCTTCTTTTCAATAAAGAAACGAACTTTTATCAATTAATCAACGAATTAATGAAATCCACAACAGAAAAAAAAAAAAAAAAAACTTTCTATTGGGATTTTGATTTTTCTGGGTTTTGGTTCCTGACTTGGTTCTCTGCTTACGGCCAAAGCAAGGCCTCAATAAAGCACAAAAACTACGTCGGTTTAGGGGGGCCTCACAGTATTTTATTCCGCACCATCTCTCTTATTTGACACGTGGGTACGCGGTCCAATTGGTTGAGATTATTTAATTGGGTTTTGGCTTAGTAGAGAGGGAAGTAGGAGAGTGTTTGGAAGATGGGAGTATCATGCAAAATCGGTTATGGAATATTCGGTGCAAGTTGGAATTTCCAATGAGGTTGCTTTAAGTTGACAGCTGTGATGCTTTTAACCTGTGTTTTTGGTTGGACGGATGGATGAAAAATCGTGCTTCGCCTCCACAGTTTTCAAATTCAAAAAAACTAAAAGAAATTATTTTTTTATAAATTTATTAAAAGATATTTATTGATTTGATAATTTTATATTTATGAAGATATATGATAATTTTTTATGATAAAAAATACCTTATAGTTGAGGCTTCAAATTGATTAGTGATTGATATATCTACATATTGAATCTACTGTATTTAGCCCTTATTTTAATGATAACAAATAATTATAAGTTATTAACAAGTGTGTAAGTATTTCATGTATTAATTTAGTCGTTCAAAACAAAAATTTAAGTTGTATTTTGAACAAATTGGAACGATTTGTAATAGTGTCTAAAAAATAAGTGTATTTACAAACCATTTAAAAAATCTTAGAATAGTATCTAATTTAAATTATTTATGAGAACGCTTTAAGTAGCACCAAAAACTACTTTTAGATAAAATTCTCTTATGAGTCATTTGAGAAAAGGGTATAAAGAATTATTTTAAAACTTCTATGAATTATAATATCCATCTCATTTTTTTTTTCATTTTGTGTGGAATAGTCATTTAATTATATAAAATTTGTCACCACCCTATTTACCCTTTTTTAAGGCTCACAGAATAATATAGAATTTTGATTCATTGTTATAAAAAGTCTATTTTAATTTTGTGTGTTGGTTTTTTTTGTAAGATTTGTTTATGGTGTTTATTGAGCTAAACATGTTTCTTGAGGTGCAGCAATAAAACGAGGATGGTGGTTTTTTTGGCTGAACATGTTCATTGAGCTGTTGCAACTTGGATCACAATGGTCTAGTGATTGATTTTGAATTGTTTAGTTGGTTCTCGACAGGCGGACAATAATGTTTTCAAAGGAATCAAAGTGGACTATTCTTCAATGTATTTAGAAGGGATTTGTAACTGAAATTTTTATTTGGTTGTTGATGGTCTTTATCTCAAAATTAGGCATGACATCTTCTAAAAAAAGATAAAAGCAAGTTGGAGTGAATTAGATTGTCAAAAGTCCCTCCGATATTTAAGTTAATGAATAATTTGAAAGTTTAAGAGAGCAAAGAGTAAAAAAGTAAGTTGATTAGTTGTAAGATACCATTTTATATTCGTAAAATAATTATTATTAGATTGAATCTGAACAATCATAAAGAATTGAAGATTTAATTATCTTATAATTACAATATTTTAAAAATATAAAAAAATTAAATGTGCTCATAATCTTTTAAATATTACTAGCGTGAACTCGAAGTGTCTGTCATCTCAATTTTATCATTAATGAAGTGGACTAGGTGATATATCACTAAACAACACTATCATTTTATTTTTCATGATTGCATTTGCTAAAAAAATTACTCGTTTATATGGTATTTACTTGTTTATTGGACGTTTAGCTATTTCAAAACAATCAGTTGTGAAATAAATTATTTATTTGTCTAAAAAATTTTAAAAATAAAAAGAACAAGAGATTTAAAAAAAGAGAAACAAAACTAATTTTCTTTTATCATGTAATAATTAAAAATTAATGCCCCATGACATGTTAGATTGAGTGTCCACATATGTCATACCTTATTTAAAAATATTCTCTTAATTTAACATTTTTTTTCTCAAAAAACAACGCTTTCTTTTTAGTATTTTAGAGCTATTGTTGATATATTTTACTGATAGTAAACTCCTTTTTTCTTTATTTTTTTTGAATACAGTGCATAATTTTTACTATATTTGTTAGTTTTATTTTGATTTGTCTCTATTTTAATAAATTTTTGTTTTAATTTATTATTTTGTCTCTTTTTATAAAAATTTTTATCTCTTTTTTTTATAATTTTTGTGGTTTGAAATTGATTATTTAATAATATATGATTATATATTATCGAGTATTGTCTCTCAGTTATCTTTTGACATACTATATAAATTTTAATTCATATTGCACTATAGTACTATATTTGATAGAAATCTCTATAATTGATAAAAATATAAAATCATCGAAAAATATTCATGGTGAAATATAACTATGATTTTGAAACTGAGCTAATATACAAACATTAATAGTGTTGAAAATCAATTTTATATTAATTTATAGATTATAAAATTATTTTCTTTTATAGATATCACATGATTATTCATGAAAGAAAATATCTTCTATTATTTTTAAAAGAAATTGGATGTCCACATTAAATTATCAAAATATTAAAAATAAAATAATAATGACACATCGATATTAACAACATGAATCATGAGCACTTTTCTATCAATATTTTTAAATATTTATTTTAAACTTTAAATTTTAGACAATCAATGAATTTTTTTTATTTCTATTTAAAATTTTAAAAATCACCGGTCCATGTTCTGAATTACTTTATTTTATCTCATTTATTATATTTATTCCATGATTCGTATTATTTTATTTTGAAAATTTAATAGAAGATAAAACACAGTTTAATAATACATAAAATAAAATTAATTTAAGAATTCAATAATTTCAAAATGAAACAAAAGTTTTGAATTATTAATTTTATCTGCACACCCTTACACCTTGTTTGGATGAGGTGTTTGTAATGGATTGAAAGAGTTATTAACGGAATGAAATAGATTGGTTTAGTTTGGAAAAAGAGTGTTAAATTATATTTATATTTGGGATGGTAGGAATGAAATGGTTTGAAAGTAATTTTATTTGTTTTGCACTAGAATGAAATGAAACGTTAACTTAAAAATTGACAAAAATACTTTTATACATATAAATATATATTTTTTTATTTTTTCATTTATCAAATGTTTAATATTAAAATAGAAATTTATTATTATTATTCAAAAATCATATTTTATTTTTATTCATAAAAAATATGAACAATTAATTTTTTATAATTTTTATGTTGTAGGTTTGGAGAAGAAGACAAAATAGTTTTAAATTAAAGGTAATTATGTAATTTTAGTGCTCAAAATTTCCAAACTCATTTAGGGTGTTTGCATTTTAATGGTTTGTAAGAGTTTGAGGGTTTACCAAACTCTTTCAAACCCTTCCATTCCATTTCATTTCATCCAATCTAAACATATTTTTTTTTTAAACCAATCTAATTTATTTCATTCTATTATAAACACCTCCTCCAAACACAAACATACAGTTAGTTAAACAAAACTCAATATCTTCTGACATCATAAAGTTTGAGTGCTTGTATTTCTCCGAAAAAAAAAAAAAAAAAAGACAAAAAGGTTTAGTGTTGGTTAAATCTTAAATCCACTTGTACACCAACACGTGCATGTGCTCCTGCTTCACGTGCACTTATGGTCGCTCTGTGGTTTTGTTTTTTTAATAATTTATTGGATTTTGAACTACCAAAAATGTTATTATCCAAAAAATTATTCCTAAAAAAACAATTTTTTGGATAATAACATTTTAGGTAGTTCAAAATCCGAATCAATTTTGCAAAATAAAATATCATAACAAAGGGAGTTGCAACTAAAAATAGCCCTGAAATTTCAATTATAAGTATAATGATTTCTTTACCCTTTTGAATATATGAAAAATTGAAATGAGTTTCTACTTAGAAATTATGTTGCTTTTTCCTCGAAAGTAAGTGATATTTCTTTCAATGAGGAAAACTTTTTCTAATGATGTTGCTCTCACTAGAAACAGCCACCAAAGCACCTACAAGAAGATAAAAATAAGGTAGAGGAAGATAGTTAAAGAGTTGTTTTTATGATTTACTTTGCTCATTCGGATGATTGCCAGAAAATATTAATTATAAGAAAGAAAATTTGTTTTAGTATAACTCATACATTCATATGGAGCCAAATTAATAAATTTACTCAATTTAATGACTACCATACGATTTGTGTGTCATACAAATAATGTGATTAATCAGTTCTCATATAATAATCATATTGGCGAATTCTATAATGTCGTACATATATTATATTATAATATTATAATTAACATAATAAATATTTAAGTAATAATTTTATTAATTTTTATAATAATTTATCACCTTAGATAATTTTTATTTTTAATAAATTATTATAGATAATTAATAAATTATATATATAATTTAAAATTTTACATAACAGAACCATATATTTACATCACCTAATATATGTTCTTACATATAGAGTACTTAATTCAACTATGCCCCATAAGATACTTATCCAATTGAAGTTATATTTCCATCCGAATTCGGTCTATCTCGATATTATGGTCTGCCTGTATTTTACAACCTGAATTTGAGAAATTTAGAGAATAATTTTGAAAAAGCAAAAAAAAAAATTAGCCTTTTTCAAAACCATAGTTTAGCCAAGACAACAAAAAAAATTTTCAAAATAATGAAAAATAAGGCAAACACAGTTTTCAAGCAAGTTGAAACCAATCCCATGGAAAGCCTTACCCAGCTATTACTCCCAAATCAATCAACCAATCTTTTCTTTCGCTTCTGTTTGAAGTCTGATGAGAATGGAAGATTATGCTCTGGCGAAGGACTATTATGGATACTCATCAGTCATTTTCATCACTTTCGTTTGCCATTGCGTATGGCAAAACAACTTGCAGCTTGCAACTTGCAACTAGCAACATTTCTTTTTACGGGATGTGACAATAATGATCATGATTACCACCAGGAAAACCTGCTGCTAATCCAAATTAAAAGTTCTCATTAATGCATCAATGATCCTTTTGTATGTTACATGCCCATTACCAACATTTCTTCAATCCCACTTTCTCTACTGATCAATTGATAAATAAAAATCTACATCCTCCGTCCTAAAAATTCTATGGCATCTGCCCCCTCTAATCCTTTCCAAAATGCTGGTTTTGTGCTTGAAAACTTGCACCTGATGCAGAATCCATCATCCTAATCGTTTCCAGGTTGACATGTTGAGCAATATTTATGGGAAGAGATGCTGATAAATCAATCCCACTATTCTGATCGAGTCCTAATGCCAAGGAAACACCAATGCCATTGGTTCCGTGAATGCCAGTTTGGTAATGGCTTGGCAGATTGTCAAAATTAGATACACTCATCTGTTCTTGACTCTGCATAGATATATCAGCAAGTTCATTTCTAGAGCGTTTGGTCTGGATAGTCTCAGGTTTCTGCTGATGAGTGGTTTGTGACAATTTCGCCATACAGAAATCAGATGGCACGCTGACATTGTCGTGATCAACTGCTTCCAATGGTGATTGAGATTGTTGTGATGCGAGCTTGTACGTTTCTTCCACCATTGGTTTCCATAGTCTTACTCTTGCATTGATAAACCAATTAGATACCTACAAACATATCATTTTCGAGTAAGCGAGATTCTATTTAAAGTTTGTGGAGAGACACGCTGAAGGTGGAAAGAATTAAGCTTGAAGAACCTAGCCTGAAATAGTTACCTGAGTCCTGGAGAGACCTGTCTGTTGAGCCAGAATTTGTTTCTCAGAATCAGTAGGATAGCTGCAATACATAATAACCAAGTAACATAACTACATGCATATGGCTAGGACATGCCTAAACATGTCAAGACGAACATGATACGTTAGTAAACATTCTGATCAAATTTTATCGCTTACGGATGCAAGAAGTGTTCGAATAACCATGTCTTAAGCAAGGCGACTGCACGATCTGGCAGTCCTCTTTGAGTTCGACAGACGGGATGTTGAAGAAAATTGAAGTTGAAATTTTGGTTTTGAAGGCCTTGCTCATCAGAAGTCCAAAATCTTGGGATTTTTTCATTGGTACTAATGTTACAATCATTAAAAGTTTTTCTCCCTGTGAAGTGAATTTGATCCAAAAGAGCATTCTTCAAGCAAGTGAAATGTTTTGAAACAATCTTGATAGCATTGCAGATGTAAGGAGCTGCATTGCCAAGGCCAGCAACAGCTTCAAATGATGCAACAACAGACTGCATTTGTTGACAATATATCTTGTATCTCCTGTGTACCTAAAAGACATGACCAAGAAACCAAAACAATAAGTCTGAAGTCATAAGGATTCATTAATTTACAGATAAATCAATAGGTACAATAGCATCATTCTTAATTAATTTTCATTTGGTAATCAAAGGTTTAATGAGATTGAAATTTGACTAATTCAGTATCCTATGCTACCCAACAATAAAATATATAAACGCTAGCAGTGGATTTAGCAAGCTGTGGTGGTCAATAATAGAATTTGACTAGTACTGGCAATGGTAAACAGTTCTGAACAATCTGCAACAGTTTTGATCAGTTAAAGGAGCAGGACCCAGAAAATTGTCAAGCAAAGGAAACATGACAAGACAAGTCATCTTTTTTGGCAACTAGAAATTAATCAAATATCTTGTCCCAATACAAGTTGTTGCGCCTGACAATAACAATCAAATCATCTGTTTTATTATCACAACAGAAAGGAACGCTAACACCCAAGATTGACGAGCTTCTATCATATTTCTCACCTTTCCTACATTATATATATCTATACAATAAGGCTATTTCTAAGGCACATTAATCTACCATGCGAAATGTGCATGATATTTTAAAATTTTGTTATTTAATGAAGATGTAACCTTCTTAAAGAATAAGGAAAAAATAAAAAATGAAAATGCTGTATATTTATTTAAATTTACAAAGGTCATTTATGTTTAATTTCTCAATTATTTCTTATTTTACTAAAAAAATTTTAAATTATTTCTTATCTTAACAAAGATTTTACTATAAAGTTTTCCGTTACATGTATATGCCATACTTTTACCCACATATTAAGGTTGCAAAAGATGGCCAGCTTAATGCATAGTGTCCATTTGGCAGCGCATGTGTAGCTTTTTCTGCACATGTTAAAGAAAGGTGTTGAATGATTCTTACCCTATGCAGAAAGTTGCACATGGCTTATGCACCAAATATTAAAAAAAAAACCTAAAAAAAAAAGATTATTTTCTCTCTTGTTTTTTAAGAGGGAAATTTGTTTTCTCCTTGTTTTTTCATTGTAGAATTTGAATGATATTTCCCAGACCAAATTCAATGCATTTCAGATGGATGATATTTCATGCTAAAGAAACAACTGCATATGATAGACAGTTGTTTTCTGTTTGTTTTCTAGTTACAAAATTTTCCATTTCCACATCCTAAAAGATATGAATTTAGATATTATTTATCTCCTAATGCAGAAAATTAAGAATTTACAACTCTTTTATCTTTTTAAGAATTTCCATACGTCAAAAATATACTTGGAGTTGATGAGATCCCTAATGTGTCACACCACCCTCCCAACCCAAAACCAAACATTAATCAAGCTTTGATCGCTGCCCTTAAACCAAACCTAATCATATGTTTATGTAGAAGAAAAATCGAAAACAGTTGATTGTTAGTCCGTAGTCTTAAAAAAAAAAAAATCAATTTTAACTTAGAACATTAGATTAATGAGGTAAAAGATAAAACAAAAAAGTAGAAAAATATATTTTCATAAATGAGTTAGTGTATTTGATTTTTTTTAAAAAAATTAATATAGAGTTTCTTCAATTTTTATATTTTCTTAATTCAACTTTTTATTTTTATATTTATAAAATATTTTTAAGACAATCAAACAAGATTTTAATAGTAACTATCACCGTATTAGAACGTATTGGACTCTATCTTTTTAATTACATAATTTTCATTGTTTTATTTTATAATATTTTTATTTATTTTTTGTATAAATTCTACTAAATTTTATATTTTAATATTTTTTGGACAGTCAAATGCAGTAATTGGCTCTGAGTTTTCAGAAATAAAATTTTATTTATTTATTTATTTTCTGAAATATTTTTATTTATTTTTCATATTTATTCATCAAATCTTATATTGGAAAAAAAGAAAGCTACATAAAATCCAAAAATTATGTTACTACTCGCATCATTCCGGACTATACCAACAATTTTCCTTTTCACAAAATCTTAATTTAACATGCTCAACATTGCCAACCAACCATGGTACGAGTTTTTTTTTTTATTAATATTGTACCACTATAAAGTATGTGCATTATTTATCAATTTATCAAGAGGCTCAATGGGCCTGGCTGTAAAGTACTCACAGCCCACCATTTTCCTCAATCCCATTCTACAACCAATAATTTAGGTTCAATATTTATATGGTGCATGCAAATATGAATAGCATATATATACTAATTGATCAATAAAATGCGATTTGAATTCCTGTATACAATATGCTTTACTTATTCATTATGAGGATCAAACTGATATGGTGAGATTTGAGGATTATGTATCCATATACGTACACATACCTCATCTAGCATGAACATTAGCTTTGAATTCTTCCATTGATGCTCTACTTGATTACTAAACCCAACACTTCCTGATCTCATGATAACTTCACTTTGATTCAAACAATCCAAAGTGGAGGAAGAAGAAGAAGAGTTGAAAGCTTGATTACCACAAAGATCATCCAAAATCTGCTGTGCAGGTTTCAAGAATCTTGAACTCTTTAAGATTGATGCATAGCCAGTAAATGGGCCAAGTGGAACAGAACTTCTGATTCCACCAGTGCCATTCTTCTTGAAGTCTCCAAATACTGAAACACCATTATAATTGCTAGTGCATTTTTGGCTCTCAGGTTGATGAAATGACAAAGACAAAGATAAACCTTGATGAGTAGCAGCAGTTAAAGGGTGGTAGGTAGGGTTTTGAAAGGAGGAGGAAGGAGAAGGGTTCATTAGGAACGGTGGGTTTTCTTGTTCTTGGCTGTTCGTTTGAGTAGTGACTACTCTAAGCTTGCTTCTTCTGTTTTGCTGTCGAACATGGAAGGGTTCTAAGTTTTCTGCCATGAAAGGGAGAGAAAGAAAAGGAAGTGAGGAAGTGAGGAAGGAGAGTAATGGGTTTATGATATAGTGATGATTAGAAATTTTCTGTGGCTTGTGGAGAAGAAGGTGTGGTTGCTGCAGTGTGTTAGCAGAAGGCAGAGGTGTTGACGTGAAGGATGAGAGACTTTTTCAATTAAAGAGCGCTAATTGTGTGGCATGTCGCCCCATCAACAGTGTAATCGTAGTCAAGGACCCGTTTGACCTTTTATTTTTAAAAAATTTAGAATATAATTTTTATGTTTTATATATGCTTTTTTGTATTTTTTGAATTATTTTGTATATTTATTTTATTTACTTTTTGTATTTACACTTTATGATTTTACACATCTAATTGATAGTAATAATAATTAAATTAAATCAAATTCGATTTTAATTTTTTAAATATATATTAGTATTATTTATTTATTTTTATTTAGTTTCCATATGATTAAATTTTATGTTAATATAAAAAAAGGTCAATTCATATAACTCTAGCTATATAATTATTACTTTTTTTTTTTATAAATCAAAGATTGAGATGATTTATGGAAAAAATGAATCATCACATGATTTAACAGTTCAATTGAATCCTAATAATCCTTTTGATTTACAAAATCTTTTGCATAAAAATGCTATATATGTAGACTTTTTATATATTATTATTATTATTATTATTATTATTATTATTATTATTGTTATTTTTTCAAGTGTAATTTAAACTCATAACTTTATTGACGGCTCTTATTGTTAATCTCATAATTTTGTCAATGATTTTAATATTAAACCAAAAGCTTATTAGTATTATTTTATATTTTCAACAATGTAAGCCAAATGCTTATTGGCATTATTCTATATTTTTCATTTTTAAGAATGTAATAATTACTTTGATGGACAATTTTAATATAACTAAACCAAATGCTTATAGTATCCTTTTATCTTCTTCTTTTTTTAAATTTTTTTTAAGAATGTAAAAATTAAGAAGAAAAATTCTAATTTACAACGTATTATCAAAGAATGGCATTTTAACAAGATAGCCATTGCACACACATATATGGAAAGATTAACTGTGCAAACAAGGAACATTTTCTAGTAATTATCCATAAAAATTTATATAAATTTAGAAATGGGTAAGTTTCAAGGCATTATATCCACTTTCTCATCTTTGGAGCAATCAATCGCAACCAATTTTGGCTCCACACTTTTGTAAGTGTATCTCCTAGCCATGAACACAAACACACATAAATTCAAGAAATCTATGACTACCAAAAGCCAGTAATAGTAGTCTAAACGACTCGAATTCAAGTTCTTGCCAATCCAACTTTTTCCATCTTTCTGTGTAGCATGATCCACAATGATTATCAGAAAGCTACTTAAAAAGTGTCCAATTCCAAGAACACTAAGAGCCAAAGCTATGCCCATAGCTCTCATGGAATCAGGAACTTGGTCATAAAAAAGTTCTTGCAAGCCAACGAGGGTGAATCCTTCCCCTATACCAAGAATCATATATTGGGGTACCAGCCAAAACACACTCATTGACAAATGTCTACTCATTTCTTCTTTAGCTACTCCTAGTCTCTTCCTTTCAACTAAGGCAGCAACTGACATAGCTAGGACAGAAAATATCATGCCAGTACCAACCCTTTTTAGGATACTAATGCCTCTTTCATTCCCAGTCGCTTTCCTTAATGTTGGAACAAGAATTTTCTCATAAATGCTCACACTGATTATCATCCCAATGGCCGCAAAAGTGCTAACTGATGCTGGTGGGATTTGGAAATTATGACCAATTCTTCTGTTTAGTGTAGCTCCTTGCTTGACAAAGAATGTTGAGCTTTGTGAGACATTTATACCAAATGCTAGTGAAGATAACCATATGGGAATTGCGTTTAGAACAAGCTTCACCTCCTCCACTTTTGTCACTGTTGTCAATCTCCAATGGTCACGTTTTGCCTCATTGGTTGACGTTAGCTTATTGTCTTCAACTATTGCCGCCTTGTCTAGAAACCTGTTGGTCAATTAAGATCCTAATCAATGATGAAAGAGTATACATTAATATAATCTTTTTATACTCGAGTCCTAAATTAGATTTTTCATCACCAAAATGAGAAATAGACTCTCTTGTCAATTAAGTTAATCTGCAGGAGGAAAGACTTTGGTATATATACTACACGTATGTGCATTATCGGTCTATTGCTAATAAAATCATATGTAACAGAGGATAATGGAGAAAAAATAACTTGCCTAAGCCTGTTAGTGTGAGCTAGAAGTCTGCCTTGGCCCTTCAATGACATGGGAACTTCATACAAAAGATCAGGATTGGAAGGGTAAGGCAATTTCCTCTTCCTAATAGCAGCAACCAAAACCTGGAACATTGGAGTGAAAGGGCTCCCTTCCGGTAACCGATATCTGTAGTGGGACCTACCCAAATAGAATGTTACAGTAGAAAATGCCATGGTAATAGCAAGAATAAGAAATGCAACACCCCAGCCCTCATTGTCTTCCACATAAACTATTAATGTCACTCCAAGTAAAAGGCCACAACAAAGTGCTAAGGCCCACCAGTTGAAGTAAGACATCTTCTTCTTCCTTTCTTCGGGATGATTATCGTCAAATTGATCTGCTCCGAAGCTCTGCAGGCATGGCTTGTGCCCTCCAGTTCCAAGAGAGAGACAATACAATGCAAAGAAAAATACAATTTCATGAACCTTTCTTGGTTCATGACAAATGACTGTATTGCATGGCCTTAGACTTGGAATGAACTGAGACATTGTCAAGATGCTTAGACCCTGTGTATGGTTTTGGCAATCAACAAAACATTAAGCCATGAGCATATGGTAATTAGTAGAATTAAAAATGATAAGTACCATAAGATATATGATGGATGATAGGAGGATCATAAGAAATCTTCCTGTATAGGCATCAGCTAAGAATCCCCCAAGAAGAGATATCACTGTTGCCATTCCTTGCCAGTAGTTCACATTCTTTGCTGCTGTTTTGAGATCTTGATCAATCACTTTGGTGAGGTACGAAATCAGATTTGTAGATATTCCGAAGTAGCTAAGCCTTTCACTAAACTCAATTCCTGCATACCCATATTTACTAATTTTAGGTAGGATGGTCAACAATTTAACTAGCAATAAGTTCTTGCTAGTATCACTCTGACTTCTTCTTAAGTTCTTAATCTTATTCTTCAACTATTGTGCACATAAATCCTAAAATAATCCAAAATACTAAATTCATATCAGTTTTCAGATTATAAATTCTTCATTAATTTTATTAGACCTACAGTAGTACCGTGCATGTATATTGAGTGTCATCTCATTGAGATGCAATGTTTTTAAAATCGGATCAGAGATCATCAGATAACTGATTTTCAGTTCGACCAGTTCAATCGTTTCGGTTTAATGGACTAATTTTTTTTTATTTTTTTTCAAAAAAATATATAATACTTAAAAATGTTTTAAAAAATAAAAAAAAATATAATATATTAAAGTAATTAAAACAAAATTTTAAAATTTAAATTTTGAGTAAAATATTATATTTTTTAAAATTATTAAATTTTTTACAAAACAACGTAGTTTTGGATTAAACCGATTTAATCTATTTTTCAATTTTATCTAATTTTAATAGTATTGACCGATTTTTTGGATAATCAATTTTAAACACTTAATTGAACCGGATTAATGGCCAATTCTCAATTTTACTGATACGATTGATCGGTCTAGTTGCTTTAAACATTATGCAAAAATTAACTAGTGTTGTTCCTATACTAATGAGTCTTGACAGTTTTGACACTGTTCAGTATGAAGGAAAATCAAATATTCAAAATTTGACAGTTTCTATTTTTTCATTAAAAATTTCTGGTGTACCATGCAAAAATAAAAAGAATTGGCATAGCTAATTCCGGTAAATTCAATGATTTTAATTTAATTTAAGTGCATGTGTTTTCGACTTAATGTAAATTATGAATTTTCTAATAAATATATATGTTAAAAAAAATTTATGCATAGAAAAAACAAAAGAAACATAATTGGAGACACTACACTTGCCGATGATAAGGAGAGAAGCTTTCCATAGGCCAGTTGAATATCGGAGAGGAGTTGTTCCTTTATAATTCACAGAAGAATCATGAACCCATTTCTCTTCTTCATCATCAGCACTTCCCCTTCCCTGTTCTTGGTCTTGCTCCATTTTTCTGTACTACAAAGCTCAACTACTGTTCCATGAAGCGCATATATAAATATAGCAGTCCAAAGACTCTTCAATTTTGGGTCTGGTTTCTCTTGAATTTATATTAGTTGGATTTTGGTAGAGGATAACACCAGTAGGTCCTCCAACTATGAAAGGCACGCATAATAATAATTGAGATGTAGGTTGTTTAGTGCATAGAATATATTTATTAAGATATAAGTAGTTTCTTTTTTGTTCAAGTGATAATACATTATATTGAAAATCAAACAAAATAAATATATATTTACATAAATAATTAAATATATGATAAATATTTCAATTATTACAAATATAACACTTATTCAACATTTGGAGTTTTTTTTTTTACATTATTAGTTTAAATTCTTAATTTCGCATCATGAGATATGTGAAATTAAATTGAAATGTAATTTTAAATTATATAGGTAGTGAAATGTAAGTGGCAAACGGATTAGATTGGATAGATTTAAATTGAATCAATTTTAAATCGAGTTATTTTTTATTAAATTAATTTTAAATTATTTTTTTTCTAATTGAGTTCAAATCCTGTCATTTTGAATTACAAAAGGACTAGATTGAGTCATCAAATAAATACATATAAAGAAATTGAGATCATTTTTATACTATGTTTTATGTTTTATATTTGAGGTTAGATTTGTAAATAATGAAAAGAAGAAAAGAGTTTGAAGAATTTTGAAAAATATGTGTATTTAATAAAAGCAGAGAACCAGTCTTATATACAGATCTACTTTCCTTGTATACAAGCCTATAATTAGGCCAAAATGTAAGACAATTATCAAGCTTGTAATCAAGCCTATAATTGAGCTAAATCAAGCCTATAATTGAGCTAAAATTTAGATAATTACTACAATTAGAAGATAGACACTAAATAAGGAATTTATAGTACAAGACATAAAAATATTCATATCAGTAACAGCCCCCCCTCAAGTGAAGCATCAGATGACCGTAGGCGAAGTTTGCACAAATGTGATGAAAAAAGAATCTATCTCAATGGTTTTGTTAATATATCTGTAATTTGATTCGAACTTTTTGTGAACCAAATTTGGACAATACCTTATTGTATTTGATCCCGAACAAAGTGGTAATCAATATGAATATTTTTATTTAGGGTAGAAGATCTAGCTGGAAATGATCAAATCAAACAATCAAGAACCCAAATTCATGAAAATGTGACTTTTCCAATAAAGTAATAATTTTGAAGGATAACTTATATCAAAGCGGAGAAAGAAAATGATAGTTGTGAACAATAAAGGAACAGAGAATTGGAGAAATGATATGCAAAGGAAGAGAGAGTAATAATAAGGATGAGAAGAGGAATTTAAAGGCAGAAGCCATTATCATGAGGAAGAAGAATTCAAAAGAGAGAGGATTGGCTTAGAGAGAGAGAGAGAGAGAAGGAAGAGATAGAAAGAGAGGTCATTTTTGCAAAGTTCTTGAAGTTCGATATGCAATTGGAGTTGACAATTCATGGAAATTGCACCAAAGGTATTGGATAGAGCTTGCTAAACAACAAAATAAGAATTAAAGCCAATAATGAAAGGGTACGCCTCTTCGGTTAAGGATGTCAGAAGCCATGATTGAAGGAGATAGTCTTTTTTTGAACCAATCCATAAATTTTGGATTTGGTTTTGGAGTGGGATCTGTATCTAAAGTAGGGATAGTTTTAAAAGGTGATGATTTTGTTCTATCAATGAAACCATGCAAATCTTGAAAGTTTAAGATAAGATCGAATTGAGTTTTCCACGCAAGATAGTTAGTGAAATTCAATTTAATAGAGAAGAAAGAAGAAGAATTGATAGACGAATTAGAGGAGGAAGAAGACGATGAAGAGAGAGGAATAAGAGCCATATTGGATCAAAGATAAACAATTCTACCAAAAGCCCGAACTTATGGATAGAGGCCCAAAGATCTCCTTATGCCATAGTCATAGACCCAATCTATCACGCTCTGCAGCTTTTCTTCCACTAGGTAGGGACTCGACACCTCTTTGAGGATTCCGTGGATCGAACCCATGATCAGAAGACACAAGGAAGGCTCTGATACCATGTAAATAATGAAAAGAAGAAAAAAGTTTGAAAAATTTTGGAAAATATGTGTATTTGATAAAGACAAAGAACCAGCCTTATATACAGACCTACTTTCCTTGTATACAAGCCTATAATTAGGCCAAAATGTAAGACAATTATCAAGCCTGTAATCGAGCCTATAATTGAGCTAAATCAAGCCTATAATTGAGCTAAAATTTAGATAATTACTACAATTAGAAAATAGACACTAAATAAGGAATTTATAGTAGAAGACATAAAAATATTCATATCAGTAACAAGATTGAGTCGAATCACTTAGAATTTTTCATATTTTAAATACAAAATATTATTTCATCTTTAAATAAATTTTAAATTTTTAAAATAATTTAAACATTATGAAATCTAGACTAATTTTAGCTTATTCACCATAAATCAAGTTAGAGTTGAATTTTATAAATTTTTTAATCATTTTAAATTCTTCTACATCGAGTCAGGTTTAGATTAACTTTTTTAAATGGATATGATGAATTAAGTTTTTGGATCGAATAAAAAATTATTACTTCTATTTATTTGAGAAAAGTATTTTTTTTTCTTATACATATATTAGTATTAGCTTACATGGAAAATCCTTTGCTATTCTTAGGATAATAAAATAACTTGTGTACTAAGCTAATTAAAAAAAAAAAAAAACTTAAAACAATTTTTTTAAAAAATTATTATTATATCCATAATTATATCTATTCAAATACTATTTTATTATTTTTTTTTATCAAATATGTCATAGACTTTTATTGACTTAATATGCTATTTATCTTGTCATGCTTGTTATTATAACAATATATTTTGTTTAAGGTGGAAAAAAGAATATATTTGTTTAAGATGGAAAAAGGAAAAAGAATGTTGCCCAGTGTTCTTACATAGCGGCTATTGATAGTGATTGGAGAATAACGTGCGTGCATATATATATATATATATCAACTTAGATTTTTAAAGATATCTCGTAATGATAATCACATTGTTTTCGTGATATTTTGAATTTTTTTTTATATAGATTGAATTAAATTTAGATAAACTTTTGTAAAAGGATAAAAATTGCTACTTATATATAT
>CATIWR010517152.1:0-37231 GCA_949677035.1 Omphalea diandra | reverse complement strand
TATATATATATATATATATAATGTAAATATTTTTATTTTATAACTTATACAATTATTTTCTTAAAAAAATAATTCAAAACAAAAAAATTAGAAAATAAAGATGAGAAATCTTCGCCCCATAATGGCGGAATGAAAGGAAATTTCTCCTCATTAAAAAGGATAGAACAAAGATGAATGATGCTTTGTCGCATTCATCCCTTTCTGTCGTCACTCCTATTGATAGGAATTTTCTACTTTTTTTAAAATTTTCGTCTATATTTTTTCCATAATAAAAAATTCATTTATTAATTAGGATATAAATCCAACGAGTTGTTATATTATGTACCCTTATTTACATACCAATATGGATCAAGAGTCTATCACACGTGCTATATAATAAAACATATGTGCCTCTTTTTCTCTATCATATTTTTTTTTTTTCCTTTTAGTACCTTTTTTTTATTTTTTTTATCTTATTTTATCTTCTTTCTTTTTCTAATAAATGAGATTTTTATTCTACAAAAAAATATAATTGTATTAAAATCTTCAATTAAAAATAAAAGAATACAGTAATTTATGATTAATTATATTACATTTTATATTTATATAAATGAACGTGCAATTTACAAAAAATAAATCTACAATTTATTGATAAAAAACTCATAGTTTACTGATAATAAATCTATAATTTATATCAAAATGAACCATCAGTTTGCAAAAATGAATTTAGAATTTACAAAAAACAAACCTATAATTTACTTATAATGAATCTATAGTTTATACCGAATGAATCTACAGTTTACAAAAAATGAACATACAGTTTAGTAATAATGAATTTACAGTTTATACCAAATCAACCTGTAGTTTGCAAAAAAATGAACATATAATTTACAAAAAATGAACTTACAGTTTACTAATAATGAATTTACAGTTTATACCAAAATAAACCTACAATTTACAAAAAAAAAAAAAAACTATAGTTTACAACAAATAAACTTATATATTTAAACTAATCAACCTACATCATGTAACAAATAAATCATAAAAAAAACATAAAATTCATTTAATAATATTAAGCATAAACATAAATTAAATTATAATATTTAATATATTAATATATTAATACAAATTAATATAATATAATATTTAATATAATTAATTAATATAATAATATAAAGTATATATAATTATATATAATAACATAAATTATATAATTATAATAACATAATATAATTAAATAATATAAAAATAATTATATATTGTATTAATATAATTGTATATAATATATAAAATTATAATATATAAAAATATACAAAAATATACAAAAATCTCATTTATAAAAAAAATAAAATAAAAAGAAAGAGAAAATTGTGTACAAGAGATGTCCATACTGCTATATTGCGGGAGGTAAGCGTCTTTCTCTAAAAAATTTCTTCAACAGTGTCTAAGTCCAACAGCAAGAAACAATGTGTTGCTTGGTCCACTTGCATTTCTTTGCGACAATCTATCTATGCTTTGCCTGAGCCTCATCCAATTACAAATGGGCAAAGCCCATGTCCAGACGATCCTCCCTGACATCATAGTTGATTCGCCTTTTAAAATGAAATAAAATAAAATTTAATTCTAAGCTCATTTATTAAATAGTTCAAAAGAATTTATTACTAATAATTCAAAATTTTTATTTATTTATTTTTGGAGTATCAGAGAGTGCATTAAATAGTCTCATTTTACCATTAGACTAAGACATCAATTCAAAATTCTTAATTAAAAATAGATAACATTTTAAAAAGTTTAAGTTAGTTATATACAACTATGGTCAAAATATATGAATTATTATGAATTAAATAAAAAATAGATTTTATTCTAAAAATTGGGCAACATTTTCATTTCAAAAGTGAATAATTCATGGTATTATGACTTCATCACTTCATTGCTTTCTGACTTGGTTCTTCTACTAGGTTTTGTCTGTTTCTTTCAGTTCATTGGGATATTTTCCTGCAAATGTTTTTTTTTTTTTTATGCATGTGTACTTCTTTCTTTATTAATTAATTAAATAAATATTAGGAGAGTTTTTTTTTTTTTTTTAAACAATAACCTTCTACTCAAGCTTGTCTATAAGAAATCACAAGGTGATGATGGGTTGTCAAGCCAATCAAAGGCCACCCATAAGGACATAAATGAATAAATATAGTAAACAGTTGGTGATAAACTTTATAAAGATACATTTATATTTATCAAATTAAATGAATAAGTTTGAACAATAAAATTGAAACTTGGCTAACTTTTCATGACTTCGTCCACATTGCGCACTATGTGGAACTTAATGAAGATATCTTGAGATAACTAAGATTTATGCACAAGCTTATGGAGCTAAATCTAGTTCCAAAAAGACTCATGATTCTAAATGATAATGGGATAAATCTGAAGGAGAGGAAGAAATTGGTCAAGAATCACAGAAGTGGAATAAGTGCAAAAGAGAAAAACGTGGTAGTAACAGACAAGTGTAAGATGGCCTGCTACAATTGTCACAAGCTATGTTAGTTCCATCTTGACTGCAATTCGGATTCAAATATGACGTCTAAAATTGATGGACTTGAATTGAATATGGTTTTCAAAATAATAGTAATAAAATAAAATAAGAGAGGCACTTGCAAGAGCCTAGAGGCGCCTGAAGACTTGCTATAATAAGCAAGAAATTCTTTGCAGAACAAAAACATAAATAATAGATGGGAATTAGATTGTGAATCATTGGTAGTTTTCTTATAAATCCATCAAGACCTGTGTTAAAGTCTTTCTCAATATATTTTCATATTATTGAGAAATCATCAACAAACATATTTAAGCTCGGTTTCGACCCAGTTGTTCTGCTGTACTCCACATGTAATAATAATCTCCCAAAATTCTCATGCACAGTTATGAGAACAACTGGTAATGAGTATTACCATTAAGTTTATGAAGTGTGCTTCTTCAACTAATCGAATTAGCAAGTACATCAACCCCATTATTTGTGCATGAATCCAATCCATAGAAAAGCAGATTGCTTTCTTACTTTGTAAAAGAAAAAGTTAAATTTGTTTACTTTTTAGAGAATAACGGTTTGCCTTCTTTTGTGAAACTTGGGAATATTTTGCTTTCTCGTGAAACTTCTTCCCAACCTTTTTTTTTTTTTTTTTTTTTTGTGTTGAAAAATATTCTAAATCTTTCAATATTCAGATATGTCATTCTCAATGGGTGTGGCCCGCAAATCTCTTAAGGCCACAGAGAGGTAGAGGAAGCGTAACACTCCGATGTCATATGTGAACACACCGACCACCTACTCTAATAATAATAATAATAGCATCTAACTCTACCTTGCTTTTTTATTTTCTTTTAAATATGTGACTGAAAAATTACACCCATATGAAAATTAGTTGAATTGAATTACTGAAAAAACGAAATTAAAAAAAAAAGAAAAGAAAGAGATAATGGAATAATGTAAATGATAATTAAGTGAAGAGATGTATACAAAAGGCTTAATTAATATGACTCTATATTATACATTACTTTCTTCTACAATAAGCATAAGGATGTGTAAAGCCAGTGATATGGCCATCTTTAGCCACTGAAGACCCTATGCATGCAACAACCAACAACAACTTGTGTGGCCCATTTGGCCTTTTTAATTTCTTACACATCGCAAAGGAAAAATGAGACTTAAAAAGGCTCATTAGACGGTTTTTTTTTTCCTAGAGGTCAAAAAAAAAAAAGCAGAAAAATAAGTTGGTCTGTAATATCCATCCACCAATATAAAGAGAGGTGGTGGGATCAATGGAAGCCTGAGGTGACCACCTTTTTCGCGGAGGGAAGATCCGGTGGTGGAGATGGAAGGAGGGTAAGAGCGAAAATTCCACTGGCCGCGGCGGCGACTGCCCCAACCACAAAAGCTGGTAGATTACCTCCTCCAAATAATGCATCCCAAGGTCCACTTGCTACTGAAACTACCATCTACAAAATTAAACCAACAGTTTCAATTAATTAGCTTTTTCTATATATCAACAAAGATGAGAAGATTTTGCATTCATGAATTCTTCAGTATTTACCAAAAATCAGCCAATTAAATAACTAACTTAACAACTTTAACGAGAAAAATATCAATTATTAAATCTCAAATCTCGTATGCTATAAAGCAAATGTTTGACTATTAAGTCACGATACGCAAAAAAAAGATTTTGAAATCAACAGGAAATAAATATTTTAAAAGTGAATATAATTTTTTTTCTCAATAATGATCAAGCCAACATTTATTGTATGGAAAGAAATGCTGAATTTTCTTTTTTTTTTTTTTTGACTGTTAGGTATTTGACTCTTAATGACCTACCATGTTATAATATAACTATATAAGATAAGTACTTGACTGTTAGGCCATGGAGATGATTTTAATCATATGGTACACACGTATACATATTGATGAGACATCCAAATCAACATATGATTTTATGTGGTAAAGGAATTATGTGTTTTATTTTCTTGGTACACTGAAAAGAATATTTGTAACAGGAAGAACAACAAAGACTCTGGCATGGAAGGTGCGTGAATAGCAAAAGATCAAATTCACTTTTTTTTTTTGTCAGGAAAAAGAAAATTCCAAAGCCAGCAAGCATTGTATGGGAAGTAATTCATGCCTGTGTGGGGGGTTTTATTTTTGGTGCAAAAACGTGAAGAGAAAATAATACAAAATGTTGACTTGATAGACAACTTTAAAAGTAGGTATCGTAGTGTAGCCCAAGCTAAAACAGCCACATGTGTTTCTCCTAAAAAGATATTCCTCTTAATCATTACGCCAAGAATGGACCAAATTCTGCAATATGATTATATTTTCATCCACCTCAAAAGCTAGCTATCTTGTTCCTAAGGCACATCCAAAATACCTAGCTATGAAATAATTATCTACCATTATATGTAGATAGAGGAATTAACCATACCTGTGGTATGACTATTGAAAGATTCAGAACTCCCAAAGAAAGCCCTACAAGATTGAAACATATTGAAATGAATTAGGAGATAAGTGGGGGGTTTTTTTTTTTTTTTTGGTTAACAGTTTTTTCATTGAATAATAGAAGATATGTTTTGATTTTTACCTTGTCCAGCACCAGCAGTGTTACAGAATATTGATGCCAAAGCGAAAGGAATGCTGTAGGTTATCTACACAAATTAATAACAACATGTCATTAGTTAACTATGAGGTAAAAACTTTTGTTTGATATTATCCCAATTCAGCAAATCTAATATATCAGTAACTGCCCTACAGAGCAGCAATCAGTATATCTGTTTCTCAAAGCAACAGACTTCAACGGACTCGCTATATAACCTTCAATTTTCTTTTTAGCTTTAATAATAAAGAAGAAGGATTTGAACTCAGACGCATATATCAGAGTACACCATCATAAAGATTTAGATAAGGTTGACAGGATACTTTATTAATTACTTCCAGTGAAAACAGCATCTAAAATTAATTATAATAGAGCTACTGGACAAATTCCAATAAATGCATGCAGACCTCACATTAATGGTTCTAGCTAAATTTTTTCTCTATGGTTTCCTTAAATTGTGCTAGTGTCGTGATGCTAAACTACACACCTCTAGTCCAAGTTTTCAGTTACTACACAAACGTTTCCTCTTTTTTTTTTTTTAACCCTTTTTATGATTGATATGTTTTCTTTGAATAAAATTATTGAATTATTAGAACAAGTAAAAATTTCCAAACAAAAATGCTATTAAAATTTGAATATATAATTTATATATTTGATATATTTAACCCAAAATTTGGGTAAAATTGAGTGCAATAAAAAGTACATGTTAGAATTAACTATGTTGATAGAGACTGGAACCAAAGGAAACATACATGTTGACAGAAAAATATTATCTAGATTTTTTCTTCTATTAAATTTGCCCATTCATAATAATTATATAGGCCTCACCACTATATATATATATATATATCTCGATTTGCATTGAACAACAAAATTACATTATAGTACCAGCAAATATGACAAAATCACGTTAATGGGACATAACATCAAAGAGACAGATATCATATATGAGAATATTTTAGGCTATAAAAAAAATCAAATGAAATATCATTGAAAGAGAAAGGCAAACAAGAACTTACTGCCTGAGGTATACCCATCACCGCAAAGAGAGCCAATGCACCGGCCTTAATACCACCGGGTGGCGACAATGGTACCTTGGTGGAGCCGCCGCCCACGGTGGCATATTGTCTATGAGATTCAGCCAATTTAGTGATCAAGACAGTCATGGACAAACAAAGCGCAAGAAGGAAATTCACAATCCCCCACAATCTCTTCACTCCACCAACCCCACGAGCCATTACTTCCAAACCTAAAGACGTGAGCCCCAACACTACCGAGTTAAGCATGAGACCAAGTGCACCTGCTCGGACCCCACGATCATACAGCTTCAACTGTTCAGCACTCCCGTTTGAATCACCGCCGTACACTTCCCTTCCCATCCAATCAGTGTCAAAAAGCAAGAACGGAAACCATGCAATCCAGTTCAAGCATGTCACCAACAATAATATCCACATGGGTCGTTTTAAATTCTTTAAAGCTGCTACTATCTCTCCAAAAAACGGCGTCGGCGTTGACTCCAACACGTTATCATCATCATCATTGTCACCGTTATTACCAGTACCAGCAGCACTAGCGCCAGAGCTCGCAGTGGTATTCTGTTCTGGGGACCACTGCTTTTCTCTGACGTACGTCAGAGCTACTATTGTGAGCGATAAAAGCAACGCTATAGAAATAAAGAAACAAGATTTGAGATTTGCGCAATACACGTCACAAGCTTTAGTCTTGGTGAACGGAAATATTTTGTACAAGTGAGTGTAGGCACCAGCGGCGTAACCAAGAACGTTCCCCACAGCCATGAAGAAAGAAAAGAGGGCATTGGCTGTACGTGTCTTCTTATGGTTGCAGGCGGCAAGGTCGGCGAGAAGAGCACGGCAAGGACCTTGAAGCATGTTATTAGCGACATCAAGAATCCAAAACCCGACAACGAACACCGCGATAGCGCGTGTTTTAGGGGCCTTGCCTAAAGAATCACCGGAGAGGTGGCCAAGGTCGGCGGCGAATCCAATGAGAAAAACAGCGATAGCAACACAAGCAGAGCCGGCGGCAATAAAAGGGCGGCGGCGGCCGAAACGAGAAGTGCAACGGTCGCTGTGGTAGCCGACGATGGGCTGAACAAGCATGCCGGAAATGGGTCCGCAGAGCCAGATGAATGAAGCCCAGGTATGAGGGATGCCAAGAAGCTGAACATAAGGGGTTAACAAGGAAAGCTGCAGAGCCCAGCCGAACTGAATCCCTGCAGCAATGGAAGCAACGAGAACAATTTTTCGTAATGGGGAGGGAGAGGGTGGTGGTGGCGCCGTAGTGGGAGGGGGCGGAGGAGGAGGGAAGGGGGTAGAAGAGGGTTGTTTGGTGTTGTTGGTAGCCATAAGGGGAATATGAGGAGTGAACTGGTAGAGAAAAGTTGGGTTTGGGTTTGTTTAGAAGAGTGGGTTTGCATGGGAATTTATAATGTGGGGAGGGGGAAAAATAGTGTTGCGTAGGGTAAATATGACCTTATCTGAATAGAGTTTTACTTGTTCGTGATCAGCCGTAAAAAAAAAAAAAACGCTGTACGGTGCGGATTCCTTAATGACACGTCAGCTATTGCCATTAAATTCTCTTTTGCCAGATTTGGGCAGTAATTGCTGTCTGCGGTGTCATTACTAATTTGGATTTGTTCGGATGTAATTTTCTGTATTTCATTTTTTTTTTTCGTATTTAAGTAAGTAGACTTCTATTTGATTGGGAGCAATGTAATATATGTAGCATAATTATCTAAAAAGTCTTTAAATTTAATGCTTATTACATGCATATCTCTTCCTTCAATTTCTTATAAATTAATGTCTGAATTTTAAATTTTATTATAAGTATAGAAAATTTCTTTATTAAATTGAGTGTGATAAAGAAAATTGTACATCAAAGGAAAAAAGTAAAAAATGTCAATAATTATCTAGATAAAATTGTTATTACACTCATAATTAACTATGTTTAAATATTATGCATTGACTGGATATATACATTTAATGTAGCATAAACTTTTTCTATAAATATATTATGATGCTTTTTTAAATAATGATTATTATCACTTATCATAAAAAGATGATATTTGTATTTATTGATGGCAATATTGAAGGACAAATATTTAGTTAGTTCAATTTATTTAATTTAATATTTATTAAAATTGAATTAATTAATATTTTTAAAATTGAATTAAATTAAAATTTAAAAGATTGGATAAACTGAAACTATATATGATTAAGGGGGAAAATTGAGTGGACGCTTTGTGATTTTGCGTGTTAGAAATTAAATTGGGAAAGATGACGTTAAAACTAGAAGGTGGGGTAGGTGGGGCAGTTAAATGCTGTGTTTAGGCTGCTGATAAATTAGATGAGCTGGCAAATTCTTTTCCACGTGGGCTTTTTATTTTTTTAAAAAATGTACCATATCATTTAAATCTCGCTTCAGCCCACGAAAATTATCAGAAGATATATTTTAGATGAAACATAAAAAAAAATTATTATTGATTTATTAAAAATAAAGAGATAAATATGAAAATAGCATTAAAGTTTAAGATTTTTAAATAATTAAATTATACATATATAGTTAAAAATAAAGAGATGAATGTGAGACTAGCATTAAATTAAGACAAATTAAATATCCTTAATAAATCATTACACATCTTCCTAAGACAAAAACTATTGTTAATTTAGCAACGAATTTATCCATTATTAAATTTTCAATTGATTTAAATTCATTACTAATTTAGTAATGAATTAATAATTTTTTGCTAATCTGCATAAATTTTTGGTAAATTTAGTAGCAGAAGGAGAAATTGATTACTAATCTGTAGCTTCTTTTTTTTTAAATAAAAATAATAACAAATTTTGAGTCCATTGTGATTTATGGCACAACTTCTTCCAAAATTTAGCAATGGGATTCACACTTGTTACCAATGGATTATTTTATCGATAAAATTATAACTTTTATCAATAAATTTTATTTAACAACAAAATGTTAATGATCTCATTTCAAAATCGTTTGGCTAGCTGATAAAGTATTAGACAAAAATCAAAACCTCCAGTAATTTAGCTACCACATTTTTTATAAAATTTTATTTTAATTTTTTCTAGGTAATTCGGAATAAAAAAGCAACTAATTTTTATCGATAAATTGTTAAAAATAACATATTTAATTGATAATTATAAAAGTGAATTTTGCCCACATTTAATTTATTATCCAATCTCAATGGTTAAATATTATTAACAAAAATTTTTATAGATAAATCCATTGGTACTAATAAAATTTTAGTGGACAAATTTGTCAAAAATTTTGGTAGATAAATTTGTCGGTAATAGTTTAATAATTATTTTTTTTTCTATTTTGTACCGAATACAATAACTAACAGTCATAATTTAATTAATTTATATTAGACAAAATTCTATACACATGTGCACACACATACACACATAACATCTTCATATGCTACTTTTACTATAACAATATGTTGAGTTATCAATGAAATTTTTCATTGCTAATCCTATAAATTTCGTCACTAATGCTTCTTAGCAACGACCTTATATTTGTCACTAGGAAAATTATCATTAAAGGCTAGCGACATAGCTCGTTGCTTAAAATTCATCACTATTACAAAAGTTAGCAGCAAAAATTTTCTAGTTATAATTAGTGATGGATTTTAGCAATGTAATATTTTTTATTATTGTTCTATTGCTAACTTTAGATTTTCAAAATTTTTGGTCGCTAATTAGACAATTTCAATTACTATTCGTCATTACAATTTTGTTTAATATTTTATATAGTAAAATTTTTATATTATTAAATTTTGCATTTTATGAATTATTTATATTTTTTAAAATATTAAATATTAAAAGAAACATAATATATAAAAAAATTTAATTTATTAAAATTAAAAATAAATTTATATTATGTTTACAATAACATTGCATATATAAGATACACAAATATGAAAAATAAACCAAATCAATCTCCAAATAATTACCATTCTTTAAAGATGAAAGTGCAGCTAAGAGTGTTAGTACCAGAGGTTTTTGACTCTATAGATAACTAACATAATAATCAACATTTGTTGTATTTAATCACTAAGAGCAACAAATCATAGATCAAACTCATGTTGCATTTCGTCTTGGTACTGCCTCTTAATTTGCTCCTCCAAATGTGTATCAGGAGCCATCTATGATATGGCTAAGAAGGAGCTAGCCCAAGAAGGTGGATGACTAGATGTCACATTAGAGCCAACTCCGTACACTCTGCTCTCTTTGTATCCTCCAAGAATATTTAACTACAACTGATTGATGTTGAGGGCTTGAGATTTCATAAAGCCCTTTGGTAGCTATGAAGCAGTTGTAAAAATATTTCTTTCAACCGCATCCTAATAAATATGAATAATCAATATGAAATATTATTGTAGTTATTATAGTTACAATTTATTGAAATGAGAAATAATGCATTGATATTTATTTAACTTACATTGGTGTTCTATGACTTTTTATCAACAAATTGATTGTTTATCTTTTTAATGTGTGTCTTTTAAAAAATATCAAACTCTAAGGGCAAAAGTTTAGTCATTTCCCCTGAAATAAAATTGTATTATTTTAGTCCAAATATTTTATTAAATAAAAAAAAAGTAAATAAACTACTATATGTAAAAAATAAATCAATAATTTTCAATCCGTCAGAAAATGAATATTTTATTACAAGTTCAAAATTTACTAATAGATACAAAAAACTATTGATAATTTGAATGTTAAACTTTTATTGACACAAATATAATCCGCGGATAAATATTTTATCAATAAATCATTGGTGAGTTATTAATTAATATTCTATCACCAAATCAAGCACTATTTTTTGGTGTCTACTTTGTCTATAGCTGATAATCTATCGTTAACTCTTTTTTTAAGTACTGGAAAATTCGTCGACAAATGTAGGAACCTTTTTTCAAATGCTAGACTCTTCATTATTGTTGGTAATTAGTGAAAATATTATTCCATTGATAAATTTTATTGATAATCCAGCGTTTTGTTAGTGATTTACTTTCTGTATTAAAATTAATTGTTATTTCATTGTTAATCTGTTGCTCAATTCAATGCTAAAAATTGATGCTTAATATAGCAACATAATTAATTTCATTATTAATTTAAAGTAAATTGATCCTTACTACTTTCATTGTTATTCCATTGTAATTTGGTTACTAATTAGTAACGAAATTTTTCGTTGATAAATTTAGTTACTAAACTGTTTAATTCTTATTAGGATATAAATGCATAATGTACTACATATGCATGCACAAAAGTATTAGTACCAATTTTAATGAGGTGAATTAAGTCTTAGATTGAGAATTTGTAAGAGTTAAAAAAGGAAAATTTGATAATATTGTGATGCTGTTTTTTCAACCTATTAAATCTCTTATAAGATCAATTAATTCTTTATTTAATTCAAAATTTTAATTTCACCGTTGATAATCTAAAATAATTGGATCAAAATTTGTTAAAAAAATAGATTTGAAATTATGTAAATTTAAAAATTCAAATGATTAGATTTTGATGCGAACCCACTCTACCTAATCTATTAGCCGCATCAACTTTTTTATGAAAAATAATAAAACCTTTGGATCTCGAATTGACTCAAATCTAAATTCACCTTTCCTGATCCATTAGCCGCATCTATTTTTTATTAAAAAGGAAAAAAAATCTATTTTTATTGAGCCAAAATACAATTATTACTCACATTTTTCTTTTTCTTTTGGATATAATCTATTTTTCCCTTTAGATATTGTTTCTATCTTATTTTTTATTTTTTTCTTCATTGCTTACTTTTTGTGGAACAGGAAAATAATTATTTGATCTATTGTATTACATAATCCACCAACGGATAAACGCCCCACAATATAAGCTAGACAATATCCTGTAATTGGTCACTTTTTAGGATACACAACCATGATCAACACTTCTTTCTAAAAATTTTCATTTTATTGATATATACTTATTAATGTTCTCATCATATCAGTCTAATGAATTTAAAATATATTTTTATGAATCCTAATCTTAAAAATAAAACCCAAATGAATTAAAAATAAACTTTTTTAATTGATTACTTAATTAGAAGTGTATATGTGATATATCAAGCAATAATACTTTGTTTTCACATCCAATTATATAGATGGAAAACTCAATTTCTCAAGATTTTAATTCAGCTCAATCCACTACTCAATAGTTGAACATCATCTTAAATGGAGGGTATTCGATTTGCCTGATTCTGAAGTCGAAGATGGAAGATTGGCATGTGCTAATATGCCAAGAAAACCAGATATTTTCAGGCTTTGTACTCCACATATTATAGCTTTAGTAAGACATTCTAAGGTTTCTAGCTCTATGTGTCCACTCCGTTGCACTTAAAGGACTGCCTTATCTTGTAGGTTACTTTATTCCCATGCTCATAATTTATCCATTAAAAGGGAAAATATAATATAAATGGTAATTAGTCTTCAAAAACCAATTGCAAATTTTAAAAATTAACGGAATCAACTTGAAATAGCCAAGGTTCAATGTTTAGTTAATTAAGGAAAAGTTTTATAGCGCTTTTCATATTTCTATGAAATTAATATTTGTCCACACAAGAATGAAATCATAATATTACAAAAAATTGGAGAAATTCAACCCACCAATGATAAATATAACTTTTTATTTATATAAAATTAAGGGTAAATAAAATTTTCCACATTGTTAACAAAAATTATTTTTGTGATTTTCACAGTCTTGATATCTTACAGTACTCGGGGATACATTTTTAAAGATACCTTTACAGATAGGATCATAAAAAAGGTTATAAAATTTATATATGCCATTTTATCTTAAGGTAAAAGTAGAACTCCAACTGTGGAGATGCTCCCAAATTCATATGACATAGAATGAATTAACATGGTATTACCGTGAAATTATTTAAAAAGTAAATGTTAAAACAAGATGATTAATAGATTGGGTCAAGTAATTTTTAGATTAGATCAATTTTGATTTATAATTTTTTAATCAGATTTAGAGTCAATCGCATTGAGTTATGAATCGAATCAAATCAAATCAAATCACATGCAAAAATTTTATATATATATATATAATTTTTTAGATTTTAGATTAGGTAAGATCACTTTTTACTTTTTTTTAAAATATTTTAATTTTCAAATAAATTTTAATTATTTTAAATAATTTAAATTTATCAACTCATAGATAGAATCAATTAAAATTGATCCCTAAATCAAATCGAATAAAAATTATCAGCTCTAATATTGAAATTCAAATTTTATCAATATAAAATCTTCTCTTCTAATATTAAACTAATAAAAAATAAAAGTTTTATAATATAGAATTGTATATGTAGAATATATTTTACAGAGGGCAATTAATTACTAATAAAATATAATTAAACAAAAATTCAATAAAATTATAAGAACTAAAACTTCAATTGATCGCATTGTATTATGTTTACGTCATATTTGTGGCACTATATATCTTATGTTTATGTAAATGATAATCAATTTAAATTGTATTATTTGATTATAAATAATTAATTTTTCATTTTTCATTTCAATATTTTTTAATTAATTATTTATAATTTTTCAATTAAATGATATGATATGGAAATAATATAACTCTTAATTAATTATTAAGATATTAGTTTGACAAATGACGAACACTAATTTGTAAGTAATTTTTAATATTAAAATTCATTATATATATAATTCAGATATATAATTAATTTTTATTTTTTATATTTTTTTAATCTTCCTCTTTAGTTATATTGTAATTTTTAATTAAATAATATAATAAAACAGTAGTATATAGCTCTTAATTATTCATTTATCAAATATTAGTTAGTTTGATAAATAATAAATATTTATTATAAATAAATTTAAGATGATATATTAATGAATTGATTTCATATTCAAATATACTCATTAACATATGCTATTTAGCCACTAAAAATATTTTAAAATTTTCATATGTGGAAGGTGCACGCCGGATAATAATTCCTTGTAAGAATACCAACAATAAATAATGCCAACACTCAATTATTGATGTGACAACTTTTATGTGATTGAAAATTTATCCAACTATAAAAATAATTTGAAATTTTTTATTAAATTTAATTCCACAATTCATTTATTTAAAAATGACTGATAAATATTTGGTCAAGATTCAACTTAATTTATTTAGAACAAAATTTAACTTAAATTTAATTTGATTTGATGATTTAAAAATTAAATTAATACTTTCATTTAAAAAATCAAATTATATACAGTATAATTGAAAATTTTTTTAATATTTTAATTGATGAACCTAAAATGAGAATAAAAAATTGAAATCATTAAAAATTGAACACGCGGAGCTGATTTGCCCCCTCCACTCAACTCTGACGCTGATGTAAGCGCTGACTATGACAAGGCACTGGTATGGGTGATGAAGTGGTGCCACCTGGAGTGGAACGAAATTGATGAACAAAAAAGAGAGAGGAGCATGAAAGGCAATGGAGATGAGAAGTAGAGTAAAAAAAGAGTGTTTGACAGTATCCATTTGCATGAGTTTCGCACCCCAAAGACTGCAAAAGCAGCCATTAAAAGAGCCAAGAGAAAGAGCTCAGAAGTCTAATTGACTCAACGTAAGGGATGACACAAACACAACTTGCTCCCCCATTGGCCCTATACGTTAGAACCTTTGCCTCTTTGGAAAATGTGCTGTTTATTATTATTATTATTAATTTTTTTATTACTCCAATTTTGGGGGGCAAAAATAATAAATAAATAAATTGAAGATGGACCAATTGCCCATTTCGGACCTACGTTTAGTTCCTAGAGTCTAATGAGATTTTCACATTAATAATGTTGTTCATGCAGCCATATCCTTGAAGGTTGGTTTCTTTCTTCCAAGCAACAAACCACCGACAAATTATTGGTTTCATAATTTAGTAAGCAAATTGTCTATTTGGTATTTAGTTGTTGTATTATACTTTAATTTTTTTTATGTTGAGATTAACATTTTCTATTATGAAGCGTATAGTTATTCATTGAATTATTATATTCATAATAAATTTTGACACTTATCATCTCTAATCTCTTTAGCTGGAGATAATTTGCCTAACAATTCTATTTTTTATGGAAAGCTAATTACAAGAAAGAAATTTCTTTACCTTTAAAAATATACTGTATAATTATGAATTTTTTTTTAAGTTAATGGTCTGGTAGGTTGAGCAGAATGTTTAATTCTTGAGTGGCGAAAGGAGTGTAATTTATCTATTGTGGCATTGTTGATTGCTTACATTGAGTTAGTTTTGTGGGAGAGGAATGATGAAGGGATAACATAATTTAGGACTGGTTTCTATGGTATATCTTTGTTGGAGGAGAGAGGCCATTTTGGGAGCTCTTTTTTAGGTTTCTTCATCATGAAGGGTATGCTTTGGTGATTTCGATGAAATTTTGCATCATAATGAGATGCAAGGAGGATGTAAGCGACATGCACAACATAATGGTTTTCAGTCTATAATTCAAGACTGCTGGTTAATGGACAGGCTAGAATTTCTATTTGTAGACTCGGGATAACCACAGAGAAGGTTCCCAAAATGTCCAATAATGACTAGATCACTTTTTGGGGTAATTCCACTAGAAAAGCTATGTAGTCTTATCTATAGTTTAACCATCTCTTTAAGGAACATTTGGACCATAGTCCAGTCTATCTTACTTGCGCACAAATAAGGTGTCAGATAAGGAATAAAGAAAAGCTTTTTTAAAAAAAATTTTTTTTTTTAACTCAAATGGTGTCAGGATGGTGATTGTGAGAATACAGTTTGCACATCCTCATTTAGGTCAATAATGCTTAAATTCAGTAAAAAATTCACGTGTTCTGTTGGTCTCTCTTGTTAAAGAAGAGATAAATTCAGTAATCTTAAAAAAAAAAAAGCCAATTTACATGAGGAGTTGACCAGCATAAATATTTTATATTTTCCTTGCTCCACAATACTACGGTGAACTACATGAGATTTCTGCCTCCAAATTAGCTCTGTAAGTGTTATTTCTTTTCTTTACGAATGACACTATCATATTCTTCAGAGCTATCATTTAGGAACATGAGGAAATTTAAATTAAAAGAATATGGGGAAGTTTTAGGCCAACATAGTAATTTAGCAAAGTTAGAGATCTTTTTTGGTATTAATGTTCTTGAAATAGTTCACTCTAGATTATAGGGCATTCTTAGGTTTAGTGTTTAGATAAGCTTTCAAATATTTTGATCTTCTAATGGTAATAAGGTAATCTAAAAAAGATATCCTTAACTATGTGAAGGTTAAGGTTTGGAAGAAGTTCAAAGGGTGGAAAGATCTTTTTCTATCCAACTCTGGCAATAAAGACACTCTTATCCAATCAGTAGTATAAGCAATCCTTAATTTCGTAATGAGTTGCTTTCTTATCCCCTTAGGTTTTTGTCATGATTTACAAAGGATGGTGGCAAGGCTTCTATAGGGTTAATATATGGAAAGAGAAAGGTGTTATTGAGCCTTATAGGAGAAGGTGTGCTTAGCTGAAGACAATGGTGGTTTGGGCTACGGATCATAGCTTCAATATGGCTTGCTTATAAAAGCAAGTATGGAAATTATTGAATATACTGAAATCTAGGTATTCTACTCATTCTAATTTCTTGGGTGCTTTAATTTGTTTTTCCCTCTTCTACATTGGAGGAGTTTTATATATGTAAAATGCATCATAGATGATGGGGTTTGCTGATGGATTAGCAATAGATCTATGGTTTATATTATCTCATCCTTAATTTTTCCTCTTTATGCACATTCCTCAGTCAATGAGCTATTTAGGTCATCATCCAATTCTTAGAATGATTAGATAGTAAGGAAAATTTTCAACTAGTAAGAAGTGGAAGCTATTTTAAAGATTTGCTTAAGCTATAAGAATGTAGATGACACTTTATCTTGGAAGCATCATAGCTCAAGCTCATTCATTATCAAAATTGCATCTAATGTTCTCTCAGAATTTATTTACTAATCCTATGAATTCTAATCAATTTGATAATGTTAAACTCTAGAGATACATATGGGGCCTTATTATCCCTCCTAGGGTCAAACTTTTCCCATGAAGGGAGGTAAACAACTTTATTATACAAATTTAAACCGTAGGGGATATAAATAGGTATATAAACAGAACTCCTTTCCTGCCATATGTCAAGGGGCGATTAGTCTTTTATTTCCACCTATATCAATCATAAAAAAATCAAACATCAAATTTCTTTTCTCCATCTTTCATGTCATCAACCATTAAAGCCCAATAGTTCGTCTAATAGATTTGCCTTAATATCAATCACAACCAACAAATAATCATTTTGTGCTTTGACTTTAATTATGAATGGCATAACGCCATGGAAAGACCATACAGAATTACATGGGTTTCAATAACTTCAACATTGCAGTTTGTTTGTAGCTTCTTCTTAATAGATAAACTTGCATTATCTGAACTTTTGTGTACGATTGCACTTAATCCTAAAGTCATTAAATTTAAGCTCATAATTGCTCTAATTTATTGCAAAATAATGAATTAACATATTAAGCAACAAATTACAATAGCTTATTACTATAATTAAATTACTATAACTTATTATCCATTAATATATTGAATTGAAAAAATCCTGATTAAACTAAATAAATTTAATTTAAACTGAATTCAAAATTAATACCTAATTAACCTAAATTAAACAATTATAATTTAATAACATTTTTATCAAATTAATTTATTAAAGAGAATTTCTACTATAACAGAATCTAATTTAGTCAGTATTAATAACCTAAATTCTATAATTAAACTAATTAATTTAATGTTTTTAAAGCTCAAATAAACTCAATTCAACTAACTATTTTATCTGAAATAAAATTTTTATTTAAGATTCTAACCTTAGCTTAACGTTTATCTAAATTAACATGTTCATCTAAAATAGCCTAAATTTAATATCTTTATACAAAATAGCATTTTTATTTAAAGCAACTTAAATTCAATATCTTTACCTCAAAGAACAATTTAATTTGACCTAAATTAAACTTTAAATTACATGAAATAAAATGAATCGCAAATTCACCCTAAATCAAAATAAATTAAATCCTTATTATAGAAATGAAACTAAATTAAAATAATTAAATACCGCATTATAAAATTTAACTAATTAAATACATTAACCTTAAATTTATTTAAAATTAAATAAATTAAAATTATCTAAATTATAAAAATAAAAATACCTTTAAATATCATAAAATAACCAATAATAATATAAGAAAATGCCTATATATTCTAAAATAATTTTTCTGAATGTGAAATGATTCAAAAAAATTAAAATGCTTATCTATTGGAGTTGTCAATGATGAAATCAGAGGTACAGATAGTGATAGTAAGCATGGATGAAAAAATCACGACTGTAAATATTTGCATAAATAAGAATGACTCTAAAAGCAAAGTTGCTACTAATTCCTCATTTCATTCTGTGAATTGTGAAGGTGATACAATGATTACGGAGAAGCTCACAATGGGTGTTGAAGAAATTCAACAGACATTAAAAATTATTCCAGAAGCACCTTAACTAATCTTGTATAAGTCAACAATGATGAACAAATATGCCAACAATCGTGGAGGTAAATCAATGATTGTTGCAAAAGTTTAATAGGGTATTGATTGAAGATCTTAATAGGCATTGCGAATGCTCAACTTGACATTAAAAAAGAGCATTGAGAATTCAACAACCATGAAGAGGATTCAACAGGCGTTGAAAAGTATAATGACTAGATTTTCTAAAAGTTACCAAACTTCTCTATCTATTTCTATTGATTCGTTTTGGGAATTATCATATAAAAAACCTTTATTTGAAGAATAGAATAAATGAAGAACACTTTGATAAAGATTTCAAAATTTATCTTTTAGTTGTATAAATATTCATGGTATTGCTTTTTATATTTTGGGGTAGAGAATGTTTTGTGAATTTGTAATTTACTTTAAACTAGTGAGAGTAATTTTTTTTATATACTAATTGTATTTGTTGCCTATAACTAAAGGCATAAATACTTGCTTAGGATCTCTTCTTTATTAAGTGATAAAAGGTTAATGTTGTACCTTGAAAATAACAAGTGATGGGTTGTCTCTCTTTTACCTTCACCAAAAGAGAAAACTATAAAGATCCTTGCTTAGCCTAAAAAATGAAAGATTATTCTTAAGTGTTGAAAAAGAAAAGTAAAAGTTTTAAGTGGCTATTTAGGAATAGACGAAGACACATTTAGAGGTGGTAAATGGTTGGGTCGGGTTGAGTATGATCAAGGTCAAAATGGTTAAGGTCATAAATAACATATTTACCCATTTATGACCCATTTAATTTTTATATGAGTACCCATACCCATTTAACCTCATTTGACCCACACCCACTTATTTATCTAAACTAAATATTTTAACTTGATTTAATATAATTCTTTTTATTTTTTTATTTTTTAATTTATCATTTAAAATTTTAAATATTAATTATTTTAAATATTTCTTTATTTTTGTAAAAACTAATAAAATAATAAAAATATCTACTATTTTTCTAATTAAAATTATTTAATTCTTATATAATTTTTTATATGACTTTAATGGTAGATAAAAAAATGGAAAAAAATTAAAATTTTAGTAATTATTACTAATTTCTATAATTATATTATCTAATAAATATTATCATAATTCTCTTCATGTATTGTCTTTGATTAAATTTAAATTTAAACTACAACCTTCGCCATTTTTTAACTAAGCAATTGATGTGTTCTATGATTAGCTGAACTATCATTATTTAAATTTAAAAGTAATGAAATAATTTAATTTTTAAAATTTTATTCTGAAATATTTAAATAAATTAAAAAATTAAATATAAACATCAAGTGAATTTTTTTTATTTTTGTTATTAAACATGCTCGTATTATACATAAATATGAAGAAAAATAAAGATAACAAAGAGGTTTGGCCTTAAACAACTAGATTATTTTTGATAGAGGATAGTATGTAGCAAAAAAAAACATATGGTTGTTATCCATTGTAGTTACCAATCCATATTAACTACTTACTTTTATGTTAAAAACATGAAAATATAACAGATTGTAACTCTCTAATTCATTACAAAGAACAACAACACTCTCAATATAGAAATCCTCTCACAAGAATAATCATAGTATTTTGATTGTGAACCATAGTGTTTGTCCTAGTCATTTATGCTAGACTTAGTGATTGATTAAGAAGAACTTGTGGTTGCATTAAAGAGATAAGTAATGTTTTACTTGTTTTGTAATCAATTCAATTTCAATATTGGTATCAGAGCTCCATTGATGTTTCCCTTGTTATTTTGATCAATAAGAAAGAATGAGATGGATTATCAATTTTTCACAATTATGAAATAGTGTTAGGGCACAACTTTATGGCTATTTTTGTCTATGATTCAGTTTGATTCATGCTATGAAAATTTTATATTTATAAATTAGGTTATAAGGGTTTAAAATGATATATAGAACATTAATTTTAGAGTTCTATAGTGAAAGTTATGATTATTCAAGTTTGGTGCCCTGTGAATATGAAAATTGAGTATTTTTGTTTATGGTTGATTCACTGAATTTGTCGCTATTTTTCATCTATATTTCTAAATATTACATTATGAAATTTATATGTACTTGTAATACTTAATGTGATATTTCTTTTGGTATTAAGAACACACAAAATGGATTTCTATAGTAAAAGTTATGGTTGGTTGAAGTTGGGATGTTGAGAGATGAAATTTGAAATTTTTTTCTGAATAAGGGTTTCAAAGGTTAAAGACGAAGTGATTTCTCACTTTCATAATCATTGTTGCTATTTTAAACAAAATTTTGTAGGCATCAAAATCTAAATCTAATTACACTAATAAACTTAAAACGCACAAAAATGGGGAGAGGGGGTAGAAAAATTTTCAAAGGAGGAAAAAAGTCTCTGAGGCGGTGTATGGAGAATACGCGCTACCCTCAGCGTGCGGGAAGGTCCAAGGCGTTGACTGCAACAACAATCAGTGCCAGATGCTCCCCCACGGGCACCAGCAACACATGGGGGCATGTGGATGCTTCTCTGATGGCAATTTTTGACACCGTAACTAGACTCCAAATATTTTTCATGATTTGTTGGTATAGTAAAATTAATTTTCCAGAATAAAAAATGTTTATTTAAATTTTTATTGATTGAGAAAAATGAAAATTTAAAATAAAAATTATTTTTAATTAAGAAAAATTTCAGAAAAATAAGATATTTTTTAAATAATATAACAAAAAATGTTGAGGTCTAGTGGGAGAAAATAATTTTTCTACCTATGTTTTTCTAAGTTTGGGTAAATTAAATGATTAAAATGTTATTTTTAATTGATTTTTTCTTGGAAAATTCATTAAAAATTATATATATTTTCTAAAAATTGAGATTAAATTTTTATTAATTTTTCAAACTCAAATTGATGACCCCATATTGATTTATTTAATCATAAATGTATGTTGAAGTTATGGTTATGCCTAATTTTTGTTTCTATTCTATATTGTGTTTGTTTGAGATTTTTCTAATGACCTTTTCTTTTCATTGTTTTTTCTTAATGTATTTAAGGAATAATGTCTCGCTTGAAGAGAATTAGAAAACTCGGAACCTATAGAAATATTAAGAGGTATATATATATATATATATATATATACACACACACACACACACACCTGATGGTAAATGTATAAAAATTACTCATATAACGATGAGAACTCAAACTAGAAGAGAAGGTCTAAGTGAATTGAAAGAAAATCTCGCCAATATTGAATGCATCCTATTCACAACATGCTTGAACATGTGAAAATTATCAATGACACGTTTCAAGAGATAACTCACAAAAGTCATATATTGAATAACGAAGAAAAATATCAACCTTTATATGTGACTTTATCAGATGGCCTTAAAGATCAGTTTGAAAGTTTTTGGTTAAAGGAATTGGATGAAGATTTTTGGACTAGATCCAATGACCTTGCACATATGTTAAATGGGAAAATTAACAAGTATGAGACCTTAGTTTACCTAGTTTTAGAAAAATGCACTTGGAAGAATATAAACAAGTCTTCTACATTAACTTCTAGTCTTAGTCTTAGGACTTCTAGATTACTTGTCCTCAATTTCTCTTGGATTAAAAAATTAGTTCCAACTATTATGGATAGGGAGAAGGTGGAAGAATCTATCCTTGGAAAGATTATATATATATGTACTTAACATATGTATTAGGTTGTATGATTTACATTGAATATATATATATATATATATATATATATATATATATATATATATATATATATTCTTAACACATTGTATTGAACTTATTGGATATCTTTACATTATGGAGTTTGTATAATATTCTTTTTGTTTAACTTACTTCATAATATGGACATTCTAAGATTGGTAGGATTTAGATGAATTATCATCTAGAATAAGAATGACACAATTTAAATTAAAATTAAAAGAAAATTTAAATATTTGAATATTGATGATAATTAGGAATATAGTGAACTTTTTATTCAAATTCATATGAGAAATTTTCAATAATTTAATTTGAAATTATGACTAAGTGATGTGTATACAACACAACATAATAAATTGATGTTGCATTTAAAATGTCTTTTGTAGTTTTGTGACTAACTATTACTTTAAAGAACATCATAGTTGAACTGAACAAAAAAGAGAAACTCAATGGTGATAATTATAATATTTGGCATATGAAAATGCATTATATTCTTGATGAGCAAGAGATTTTAGAGGCCATCAATAATGTCATGGATGAGCTTAAAGCTGATGAGGAACATATCAATAATGCGTAGTATAGGCGTGATATGGTTGCATACACTGCTTGTAAGAAAAAGAATTCCATTGCATGAAGGTTCTTTATCAGCTTCATAAATGATGATTTTATGTATAAGTATCAACAGTAGCTAATGCTATGTGGGTTGCTCTGTGAGGGAAGTTTGGAGGAACTTCTGTCCCCAAACTTTGATAGTTGACTATAAAATTCGACCTTTATAAGAAAGTCCCTAATAAGACAATGAAACAACATTTGAGGGACATGTATAATATGATAATGGAACTGAAGTCTGTTGGACATAAGCTCACAGATGAGTAGTAACTTCAGGCTATAATTCGGTTTCTGCCTAATAGTTGGGAGCACATGAAAGTGAATATGACTCGTAATGAGAAATTAGAACCTTTGTTGACATTATGCACCACTTGAAACTTAAGGATGAGTGCCTTGAGGCTGCTAAACCCAATGCTCAAGCGTAGGTGGCTGAGTTGAGTTCCAATCAAGTTTCTAGCCATAAGCGCAAAAGGTTTAACAAAAATTAGAAAGGCAAGGGTAAGATGCATGAGATTGGTTTAGGACTAAAGAAAGAGAACAAACAACACAAGCGCAAAAGAGGAAAGAAAGAGAAAAATAGCACAAGCGCAAAAGAGGAAAGCATGATAGGAAGAAGGATAAGACTAAAGTGACTTGTTATAATTGTAACAAACTTAGTCATTTTGCTAGTAAGTGCACTGAGCCTAAGGTATTATCTTATCTTACCTCCTTAAATAAAAGTTATGTTTCCAAACTTTTTATTTTTAATACTATTTTGCTCACTAAATCTGATCTAATGTAGATTGTAGACTTAAAAGCCACAAAACCACATAGCTAGAGACATGAATGAATTTGTAGAATTTCATCAAATTCCAAAAGGAACAAAGTAGATTTATGTAAACAATAATGCAAAAGTTGAAGTAAAAGCATTGGCACATACAAATTAGGTTTGCAAGAGGGTTGGATCTTATATCTACATGATGTCTTTTATGCTCCAAACATTCGATGAAAATTTGGTCTTTGTTGTTGCTTTATTAAAACTTAGATATTGTTTTTATTTTCATGGTGATTGTGTAAGAATTTCTAATAACACGACAAACTATGGTTGTGGTTATATTGTGGATGGTTTTGTAGTATTGAACACTAATTATTGTAAAAAGAATCATGATGTTTGTTTTTCCTTGTTTACTAAATCTAACAATAATGATATAAGCGTTTGTTTATGGCATGTTAGATTAAGACATACTGGGCAAGATATAATGAATAAACTAGCTTGTGATGGTCTATTGGGCTTAAATACAAAATTTGTATTACTACTTCTGAATTTTGTCTCCACAAAAAAACAACTAAAAAACCATTTGAAAAAGACACAGGAGCTAATTTTCCTTTACAACTTGTACACTCTGTTATTTGCGGACTAATGAATGTAAAAGTAAGGTATAAAGCCTCATACTTTATTACTTTTTATAGATGATTACACTTTATTACTTTTTATAGATGATTACACTTGATATGGTCATGTTTATTTAATCCCCTATAAATCTAAAGCATTAGATTGCTTTAAAAGATATTTAAATGAGATTGAGAATCAACTAGACAAAAAAGTGAAAGCTTTAAGGACCGATCGAGATAGGGAATATCTATCTAACTTATTCAAGGAATTGTGTCAAGAAAAGGGTATTATGACGAAACTAACAACTCCTAGAACTCCATAATAAAATGGAGTTGTCGAGAGAAGGAACAAAACCTTCCTAGAAATGGTTAGGTCTATCATAACTCAAGCTAATTTCCCAATACAATACTAGTACAATACTGGGGTGGTGCTTTATTGACAGTAGCCTATGTACTTAATTGTGTACTTTCAAAATTAATTTCCTTAGTACCTTATGAGTTATGGACAAATAGAAAATCAAATTTGAGTGAATTGCATCCATGGAGATTTACAACATACATTTTTTACTCTTCCCATAAATTTGGTAAATTAGGACAGAAAGGAAACAAATGTATCTTTATAAGATGTTTTGAAAACTCAAAAGATTATGTATTTCTTGATGAGAATTCTGATGGAAGGATTATAAAAATTGAGTCTCAAGATGCCACTTTTCTTGAAGATCATTTTCCTAAAAGGGAATATATTGATAAGGACTATCATTTGTATGAGATGGGGGAAGAAGGAGAAAATGGTATAATTCAATAACAAATTAACCCTTGAGAAAAGGTACCTAACTCTATTCTTAACAGTGGGAACACATTACAATTGCCTCATCCATCTTAATTGAGTGGGAGAGTTAAGGTTGGGTCCGAGCCAATTTTGATTAGTAAAGACAATAATCCTCAATTATGAAAGAGTATACATTCTAAAACTCCTAAAAGGCTTTTTCCAATATAAATGAGGCTTATATTGTCACTTCTCATGCTGATGAAAAACCTAAAATGGTTATTGAGGCACTTGAATGCCTAGCAAAAGAAAAGTGGAAAGTTGCATTGGAAGAAGAAATGGAATCTATGAGAGTCAATCAAGTTAGAACTCGGTTGACCTTTCACCAAAATGTAAAGCAATTGGAAATAATTGGATTTTTAAAATAAAACATAAGATGGATGGTTCCGTTGATAGATACAAATCTCGCCTAATGGAAAAAGGCTATACTCAATAAAAAGGTATAAACTATGAGAAAACTTTTTCACCTATTATTAGATTTTCCTCTATTTGCCTAATTTAGCTATTGTTGCACATTTAGATTTAGAATTACATCAAATGGATGTGAAAATAACTTTTGTTAATGGAAAACTATATGAAGAAATCTACATTGAACAACTTGTAGGTTTTGTTGTTGAGTGCCAAAAGCTCAAAGTCTACAAGCTCCAAAAATCTATATATGGCCTAAAGCAATCATCTAGATAGTGGTGCCTTAGGTTTCACAAAGCCATTTTGGCTATGACTTTAAAATGATTGATGAAGACCACTACATTTATGTTAAAAGGTCAAATAACAAATTTGTAATTCTATCTCTTTATGTTGATGATATTTTAATCATTGGAAATGATAAGGAGTACGTGATGGATATTAAGAGATGGTTATCCACACATTTTGATATGAAAGTTATGGGTGAGACTGACTACATATTGAGAGTTAAAATTGAAAGAGATCGTTCAAAAAAACCTTTGGCTATATCACAAAAGAAATAATACAAAAGATTCTAAAATGTTTTCATATGAATAATTGCAAACCTGTAGATACTCTTGTGTCAAAGGGTGAGCTTTGAGTCTTAATATGTGTCCTAAAAATCAAAAAGAACACAAATAAAAAGTCCATTATACCATATGTTAGTGTTGTTGGAAGTCTTATGTATGTTATGATGTGTACTCACCCAGACATATATTTTTCTATTAGGCTAGTTATTCAGTATCAATCAAATCCTAGATGAGAGCATTGGAAAATTGTGAAAAGGATGTTAAAATATCTCAAAGGCACTATGGATTATTGTTTGTGTTATCAAGGGTCAGAATTATGTCTAATTAGATATTCAAATGTTGATTGGGAAGGAGACCTTGATAAATGCAAATCAACGTCTGATTATGCTTTTCTACTAAACAAAGGCATTATTTCTTGGAGTAGGAAGAAGCAAACTAGCATAGCCTTATCAACTATGGAAGCTAAATGTATTTCATGTTCATTTGTTGTGCAATAAGCAATTTGGTTAAGGAGATTCTTTGAAAATTTAAGTTTTTAACTTGACTATGAAGGAGCCATTATAGTCTATTATGATAATCAAACAACAATTGCTTTCACTAAAAAGCCCAAATATCATAGTAGAGCCAAACATATTGGTACTAATGATAACTTCATTAGAGACATTGTTGCCAAATGGGAAGTAATCATACGATATATTTCTACACACGAAATGGTGGCTAATCTTCTTACTAAGCCAATGCCAAGAGATATTTTTCTTTCACATGTAAATTATCTTATATTGCATAGAATTTAGATAATTTATTATCCAATGTTGTTGAGCTTATATTGTACTATTTGAATAAATGCAAATCATTGGTATGTTCTCAAATATTATAAATTCATGATTAATGGTATATACACATCACATGATTGATTAAAAGCTCAATAAAAGGATGTCGCACAGGTTTAAGATTGACTCACTCACATGAGTAATTGCCTCTAGCATTAGGTTAGCGAGAAGAGATGAGACATTATGTTAGGACTGTCGCCTTAAAAGAAAATGAGATGAGCTTGAATCCATATAAGCAATTGATTTGGATTGCTTAAATCCAAATGACCTGTGTAAGCCAGATGCAAATTCTCAGTTTATAAACTTGTTAAGAGAAAAAACATAGAGAATTCAAAGTTGGGCATTAAGTAGCGACTAAACTTAGTTCTGTATAGTATTTTATTAGACATCAAAGAAGTAGAAAGTACTGTAGCACATGATTCATACCATGTGTGCTTGTCCTACTAACAAAGTAGTGGAAGAACAAATCTCTACTTCTCTACTGTACGAGACCTAAAGGACAAATCTTATCTTTATGATTGTACCTTTACAATTTTTACTGATATTTGTATTTTATGTTTGGTGTTTTGCTATCTTAACATGTTACCTATGGTCATAGATGATTCGGCTTATGGAACATATTTAGAAAAGTGACCAAACATAAATTACAAGTCTTGAGTGAAAAAGAAAGACTTTGTTCGGTGTGTTCATTGGCTAACCAATTGTGTCCCTTGATAGAAGTATGACTCGATTATGAATACACAAAACTGATATGTAAGGAACAAGAATCATGAAGGATTAGAGGTGTTACAATATTTCAAAGGGACAAGTATAGGGCATTGCAAGAATGTTTAATTAACCCTTAATAATTTTATTTAGGATTGAAGTTTCTATGTTATTCCTAATAGATGCAAAGTAATAAGCACTCAAGTGTATGTTTGCTCGTTAGGTTGCACAATCCTTTTATTGGTATGAAAATATTTTTCTTGTTTTTTGATTAATTCAGAGAGTCTCGCAATGAGATTTTTACTCATTATGTGTGAGTGAACGATGTTGGAATTTCGGTTCAGGTTGCTCATGACTGGTTGACCCAAACCATCTATATTTCTGTTAAAAAAAATTTAATTATGGTAGTTATCCAATGATTGGTAACTGCCAAATAGTTACCAATATATTAGTAACTTCTTTTTTTTACGTTAAAAACATGAAAATACAACAGATTGTAACTCTCCAATTTATTACAAAAAACAACAACACTCTTAATATAGAAATCATCTCACAAGAACAATCATAGTATTTGCATTGTGAAATATAGTACTTATCCTAGTGATTTACACTAGATTTAGTGATTGATCAAGAAGAATTTATGGTTGAATCAAAGAGGTAAGTAATTTTTTACTTGTTTTGTATTCAATGATTCAGTTTCAATAGTTATTGTTGGAAATATTCATGTGACAAATTACAGAAGTGACGAGGTTCATTGATTTAAACTCTAGTTTGAACTAATTTTTTTTAAATGATCATATTAATAGACAATAATCAGAGAGCTCTTTTTTATTTTTTTTAGTTACAAGGAGATCTAATTTTTTTAGTTTTGATATTTCAGCTACTGTGGGTGATACTTATTTTTATATTTAAAATGTTTTTTTCATTTTTTAAATATATATTTTATTTGAATATAAATTCTTTACATTACTTACATAAATAACGACATAGTATTTATTTTGAGTGATTATATGTTTATTTCACTTTATAAAATCATATAAAAACTTTTGAAATTATACTGAGAAAAAATGTATTAGATAAATGAGTAAGAACTCATTTAATACCAATTTAAAATATAATTCTCTCATTTACTATCCATACCCTTTTTTTTAAAGGATGGATATGAGTGGGCAAATAGATAAAAACGAAGTTTGCCGCCTATACACATTGTTAAACTATAAATTCTTGTGTTTAATTTTTTCTCTTTTTTTTTCTCAGCTTAAAAGTTTTTATTTGTAACCTAATTCACCTTCTTTTTGGATTGCTTTCCTCATTAAATTTAATAATTATTTTTCCATAATATAAAATATGACAGTCACAAACATTATATATTTATAAAATATGATAGTCACAAACTTTATATATTGTAATCCTAATTTTTAACATTTTCCTATATTTTTTGTAGGAAAAAACTTGGCTTATGGTATAGTGAGTGACTAGGATATTTTCCCCTTAAAGCAAAGGAATCGATGTTAGGCGTTCAAAGTCTCTTCACTGTTATAGTCAAGTACCCTCTATATATATATACATACATACATTGATTGAAAAAAAATTCAGACAGTGCACCCGGTAGATCAAGAATTTAACTCTGTATTTGTGAATTTCTAAAATGCACACCATAATATTTTGTCACGATTAGATATAGAGGGAAAACATTTTTGGTATTCCTTTGGGTTAGAGAGACAACTATTTGAGACAAAAGGGTGTTGTGAACACCAATAAATAGACGATCATAAGAAAAAATGGAAGTGACCCTTAAACAAATGAAAACTCAAGTATAAAAACGACAGCCCAAGTAGTGTATACATATATGGATTGTAATATTTAGTATATACAAATGAAAAAGAAAATAAAAACTCAAGTATAAAAACGCAGCCCAACTTATAGACAAGCTATATTACAATTCATTTTTGAGCCTTCACCAATAAATTAAAAACAAAAATATGTCAAATAACTTGTCAGCGTCGTGTATGAAGCTTCTCCGAAAAAATATTAAGAGTTCCAATATGACGGCCTTAATTCATTGTTAGCATTCCTCAATTATTAATTAATTGTTAGCTTTCTCTCTTTCCTTTTTCCCTAATACAAACTTTGTTTTTTTTTTTTTATTTTAGTGCTACTGGTAGTATATTTTATTTATTGACAAGTTTATTTTCTTCAATTTTCTTTAGTAATAAAGAGGATATTATTATTTTTTATATTAATTTTTGTTTTTTGTCTCTCATTATTGAGAGTTGGTTTGTTTTCTTTTTTATAGTGAGTATTATTATTCTCCTTTTTTGAAAGTATTTTTTTTTTTTTGTAAGAGTTTTGTAATTTAAGATTTATTGGCTTAGTGATGTAATGTTATTGATGGTCTTCTTTCAAATTTATTCTAATATATCATATAAATTTTCAATTCTCATAGCATATAACATCATGTTTAGTAGAGATCTCTATAATTAATAAAAGTGTAGAGTTTTTTAAAATATTTCATGATAAATATGACACAGTAATTTTAAAATTGAATCAATATATCATTATTAGTTATGTTGAAAATCAATTTTATATTAATAGTTTAGATTATAGAGATATTTTTTTTTATAGATATCATATAATAATTTATGAATAAAAAAATTCATGATTCAAATATGAAGGCTTTATGTTACAATTACCTAAATTTCACTATAACGTAATAAATTTATATTTTTTTTTACACTTCAAATTTAGTAAGTATATAAAGATGACATTTTTTAGTATATCTAAAAATTCAATTAAATTTTAATTTAATTTGAATCTATTTGAGTCACTTTCTGCATCTTAGATGAAACTATTGAACACACACACACGCACGCGCGTGCGCGCGCGCGCGCACACACACATATATATATATATATACACATTTCTACCAATTGACTAAAAAAAAAAAAGAAAAAAGAAAACTCACTTTTGAACCCTCACTAACATGAATTCTTAAATTATTTTTTTCATACTTTTAAGTAATTAAATTTTCTTTATAATCTTCTCTTTTTCTTTTTCTTAATCTTGCATGATTTATTGCTTATGTTAACATTCGGGCATAAAATAAAATTCCCACTTATACCTTTTCCCCTTATTTTTGCTGCCACTTGGCCCGTAATATACTAATTCTTTTATGGCACTTTCTTTTCTTCTATTGTCCTTTTCTTCCCTTCTTTTTATTTTTCAGCCCCAATTATTTATGAATATGGGGAAGAGCAATTTCAAGAATCATTTTTCACAATTTGATTCCACTCCTTTTCTGCGCTTGTTTTTCTTGGCTTTCATGTGTGGAAGTATCTAATCATCTTTGGCATGCATCACTACTAAGAATTGCTTTCTATCCAATGAAGGTGACAACTCTTTTTATCTACTTTCTTCTTCCCTATAATTTTATTATTAGTTTCAAGAAGAACCCACTTTTGCACTTTCACTGGATATGTATTTAGAATCAAAGAGATCAACTTGGCAATGTTCTATTAAGGGTGAGGCAGAATTTTAAAGATTCTGTCAAGCAACTAAGATAAGTACAACACTCATAACTCTTCACTTTAGCATATGATTCAGGCTTTTTGTTTTTTGTTTTTTTTTTTTTCCTTTTAGGAATAATGATTCCATGATGTATGAACATTGTAAAAAAAAAAAAAATCTATTTGAGCACTTAAGTTTTTATTTCATTTAGTTAATACATGAAATCTGAAGCTTTTTACAATTAAGTGCATTTGTAATTCTAATGAGTGAAATTGCTAATATGGATAAAATCAAATAGGTAATTAGTATTATCTGTGACACCTTCAATGTCAATTCAAAAAAAAAAAAAAAGAGTTAATTACTTTATAGCTTTTTTTTTTTTTTTTTAAGTTGTGTTGCACTTCATCATGTACATTGGGTCCCAGGAACAATATGTTTGGATTCAGCAAATTTCAATTCAATTAGGATATTAAAAAGAACCTCGTGAGCTTTGATTTTTTTTTTTTTTTTTTTTTTTGGGGAGAGAGAATTTGATTCCATAATATTGAAATACTCTCAAAAAATGACAAATCTCAATCGGATAGCTAATAAAAAATAGATATTGGACGACAATTATGGTAGACATAGAATTGCGCATGCAATTGTACATAGATGTGGTGGGAATGGGATGATGATATATCAAATAATGTTAGAAATGACAAAATTCATTCACATCCATACCCATTTTATTGGGTTGCGTATAGAAAACAAGAAGTTTTTATTAGAGGTGGTAAACAGATTTGTCGTGTCATTTCTAAATTAGATTAATTTTATATTATATTCTTTAGGTGGATTCAGATATAATTAGATTCAATCAATTAAATTAAGTATATACATAAATTAAATTATTTTTAAATTTTGAATCAGATAGAATCAAAACATTCATTGTTTTTTAAAAATAAATAAAATATCATTTTAATTTAATAAATTTAAATGTATTTATAATTTATATTTGGTCAAATTCTAAGTAATTTGAGTTGACTAATGAGTTAAGTTAGAATCAAGTCAAATTTAAGTGATATTTAGTAAATTAAAAATTAAAAATTAAATCTTAATCGTTAAATATAATAAATATTGAAATTTTTAAGTATTAAAATTAATCAACTGTTTGATAACAGTAACTCTTAAACATTATTAGATATATTTATCTTTATAATATTAATTTCTAACGTTTAGCCATCAAATATATTTCTGAAATTACTTAAAAATTAGAAACAACAATCATATAATGAAAATAATTTTTCTCATAAATAAATAAAAATTAATGACAATTTGAGAATTCATTAAAAGCATAGAAGTTAAGTAGAAAACTTTTAGTTTGTTAACGATAATTTAAAGATGCATTAAGAGCATAAAAGTCACTCCATTAAAAAATAATAAACAATCAATAACTTAGCATTTTAAGTTAAATATCTTAATTTATTATTTTAAGAGATTATGACTTGATTGGAATTCTTAAGTTGAGCTCATACTACATTATTAAATATTCTAAAAATGGTAAGTATTAGAATTTTAATTTTAAATGATAAATTAGATTATTAATCATCAATTCAAAAAATTTCATATTATTTGAAATTCGAGTCATTTTGCATTTTCTCACGTAGCAAAATTGAGTAAAAAATCTTTACTTCTAGTTGGTATACTTTTAAATAAAATCAAAGTTTTGGCAATATTATTGATATTTTTAAGTAGACGATGCATTAGTAATTATGCTTTTCTTACATACTTCAATTTTAGTTTAGATGATTATGTATCTCAACAATAATCTTCGGGTGCTTTCAAACCCCTCCCATATTGTAATATGATAAAAAAAAAAATGTTTTTCCTTAGACATTTGAAGAATATATTAATACTCACTCTCTTCTAAATTAGATGTCATTTTAGAGAGAAATTTTTGTTCATAATACTAGACATTTTATAATTATTAATGAATATTAATTAATTTTTTTTAACTCGACTATTTTTCTCTTTTATAATAATTGTTTCTTTTTAGAGTATATATAATTTATAAAAATAATTAATTAAAAATAATATAATTTTTTTAAATGTAATAACATCTATTAAATATAATTTTTAATATATAAACAAAAATTTCAGACGATATCCATTTAGCAACAAATATAGTAACTATTACTTAATGATCGGATTATACCTAGCAATATTTCATTGAGCCACTGGCCTATTTAAGTTTTACGTGTCAGAAAAGAAAATTTTATTCGTCTAGCACATTCATGAAATAATTCTCAAATCTTTCCACTTCGATTAGCGTTATATTAGCAGTACTTCTCTTTAAGTCTATCCCAATCATTTCATACCAAAAATATTATGTTCAAAAAAACACGAATAAGGAATCGTCTTATCTAAATTAAAGAGGAAGAATATCATATTAATTAAAAACATTGCATAAATGTGTCTTCACATTTTTTTTAGCTTGCTCCTATAAATTATGAAATTTAAACTCGCAATTTCATAATTTTAAAGATGATTTAAGTACTACTGAATCAAAAATGTATTTATATTTCTAAATGATATTGTATAAAATACTTTTTTCGTTCCAAATTTTTAATCTATTTTCTTTTTACACATATTAAAAAAATGTTTGCAATATAGTTAAAATATTTGATTTTCTATAATTTTTTCAAATATATCCTCATTCATATTAAAATAAATAGTAACAAATATTCTTAAAATTGTTAATTCTTTAATATAAAATTAAAGACAATTAATATTGTAAAGTTGACTAATACAAATTAAATAAATGAATTTAGCAAGCCAAAATTTAAAATTTTTCACTAGGAAAAATTTATTTTAAAAATACGTGCCAAAAATAATTGTCATCTATTGAAATTTACCCATCAAAAATTAATTTGTTTAATTTTTAATAAGTGCATTGAATATTTGAAGTTCATAAAGTTTTTTTTTATAATAATGCATTAAATAAGAGTATAATGGATAACTAGTAAATTAATTACTCATTCCGTTTCAAATTAAATCTCGTTTAAGGGAGGAATTTTCATTCCATAATACTTGACATTTTACAATTATTTATAAACATTAATTAATTTTTTTATTTTACTCTTTTTTTCATAATAATTATTTTTTTTATAAAGTACATATTAATTTATGAAAATAATTAATTAGAAGTAATATATTCTTTTACTTATAGAATAACATTTATTAAATACAATCTTTAATATATAAAAAAAAAAATTTAAACAACATTGTTATGGAATGGAAGAAGTATAATTAGAAAAAGAAAATACACTATACTTTGAGGCTAACAAAAAAGAAAATTTAAATTAAAAATTAGAGACAGAAATATATAAATATTTAAAATTGTATTAATGCGACGTGACATAATCCTACATATTTAACCTTATTTGACTTTGGAGAAGACCAAACTTAAGAAATTAAAGATAAAAGTAGTAAATTTATAGTATTGAAATACTCATCTCTTTATGGAGTAACCAACTTGAGACGTTTGATAAAGGACAAGAGATGAAATTTGAACAAAGAAATTTCAAAGGAACAGCAATACTTAGACTCCATAAATGAATGAATGTGGACCATGCTGTTTCTCCTCATATATATGTTGCTGCGTTCAATTCAAATTCAAAATGAAATCGGAAAATTAATGTGTGAAAGTAGAGACTTTGTTTATTTATTTCATGTGTGTGTCGGTATGGGAGGAGAAGAAGGGAAACTTCGCCGATGAAGCATTAGTTCCGGTGGAGAAGTTAAGTTGAACTTTGTTTGAGGGGCCGACTTCTGTTGGCTGTTTAGGACATTATAGAAGAAGACGAAGCCATTGATGTTATAAAAAGAAAACAATGGTTTTCTCTTTTGGGTATAGGAGAAATGCGCCACCTTTGTTAAGAAGAGGGCTCCTACATCAGCTTTTTTTTTTTTTAACTAAATTGAGAGTTTTTGAGTGCTATAATTAGGATTTTATTTTTAGATTTAATGGCAATTTAAATTTGTGCATATAAGTGTAATTTTGATTCAAATTTTAAAATTTTTTAAAATAAATCAAAATTATAAAATTAAGTGTAATATTAGCCTATTTTTATATTTATGATGTAATTTTTAATAAAATTTATGTAATTTTTCATGAAATTTATGTCAAATATAATGAAATTTTAATTGCAATATTTTTATATTTACGTAATTCACAATTTTCATCTATTCGTTATTATTAATTTTGATTAAAATATGAGTTAGTTTAATATTATATTCAATTTTATAATTATAATTTATTTTGATAACTTTTAAAATTTTAATTAAATTTATACTAACGTGTAAAGAGTTAAATTAATATTAAATTTTATTTTTATGAAACAAATTTATATCAAATTAAATAAATTATATATATATATATATATATTACCATATATATATTTTGCCGACCTATTTCAACAACAGTAAGAGGGTCACGACTTGGCTCACTTATGCGGTGCTGTGGGCCATAGTTAGGCTAATCAAACTAAGTTGAATGCCACAAATCTTCCAAAGTTTTTTGAGAACTGGAAAACCTTCACTTCAATTTTTTTATATACACATTTTCCACTTTAGAAGCCATCAAAATTGAATTTACAAAAGTTCTACAAACATATCTAATTATTGAAAATTGAGCAACTAAAGGTTACTTTATTTATAAAAATAATCACGGCTTTCAAATTTTATTGGGGCCTTTTTCTGTTTTGGAAACGTTTTTACATTTTTTTTTTTATCTTCACGTTCTCACTATATTTTCTTTTATAAATTTTTAAAAATGTCATGTTCCCATATTCATTTTCATATTTATCTGTTTTCATATTATATCAATACAATATAATCGACCATTCATTGATTGAATCTAAAACTATTATATACTCAATTTCCGATAGTGAATATCTTAGAACTGAAAAGGGAAATCCTTTAAATCTACCTTTCATGCTCCTATCCACAGTCCATGGATATATATGAAGGGGAATAATTAGAAAAAAGCACATAGTGAAATTAATTATTACTAAATAATCTTACCTATAGAGCTTAAAAGAGAGAGAAAGAGATGACGAAAAGAATCCAGAGGGCACAGGAAAGCATCAAAGCTTTAGGAAAGCAAACCTAATCAACAAACTGTTTAATATCCTCTGGTGCTGTGCTGGAATTCTTCTCTCAAGAACAAGAGAAGAGAAATGGAGAGCATATATGGTCTTTTCAAGTCAAAGAGTGGCTTATGATTTTTTTGTTGTTTTGATTTTTGACGAATCTAATGGGTAATTAAGTGATGTAGTGATTATCAGAGAATCCCAACAATCAATCAATCATGGAACTTGTATACGTCCTTGGAAACTTATGTTGGATCGATTCTTCAATCTGATAGCGATGAATTATTTTTTTTTTAAGAAAAAAAAGAGAGTACTCTAATTATATTTTTTTTAAAAAAAAAACACATCTATTTTTTATTATTTGTATTTACATGAATATGAAAACAAAATCCAACATAGATGTAATATGATACGAACATAAAATATCTTAATTCTTAAATAATTAAGATGTAACAAAGTGAAACAAATAGATAATTCTATTAAAAAATCAATATTATTACTCATACATAGAAGGATTTTATACAATTCAAAAATTTCATAAATAGAAAAAATAATTTCATCCATAATATCTAATAAAACTTGTATTTTTATAAAATTTAAATGTTTTTATGAAATGTTACATGATGATGCATAATTCTAATACTCAAAATAAATTAACTTACACATATTTTTTTTATTAATATATCTAAAAATTATTTATGATAGAAAATACTTACTAAAATATCCACTATGTCTTAGGTATGTACATTATGATATAGACAAATGTTTAACCACTAAATTATTATACTAGGGAACAAAACAAATATATATATATATATATATATATATATATA
>CATIWR010517012.1:0-32836 GCA_949677035.1 Omphalea diandra | reverse complement strand
TCCTTTCATATTAATACATTATCAATCATTGTGTTTGGCCACCGAAGATGAGTAAAATTTATACAAATTTTTATTTTAATATATTTTTTATATTAAATAATAAATAATATAAATATAAAATATTTATGATCTAAATTTTATTATAATCTTATAAATTAAAAAATTAATATTTTTTATACTATATTCCAAATACCAAAAAATATATTTTTTTATGAAACAAACAAAGTCTAAATTATAAAGTTGTGAGTGATGCTACATGTCTAGGGTATAGTATATAACCAATATAATCTAACAAATTGTCTCTATATAGGTGGCAAATATGATGAATTCATTTTGAATTATGTTATTTTTTTATTAAATTGATTTTCAAGTGATTATGTCTTTTTTTAGCGAATTTAAGTTATATCGTTTTAGATAGTGAACAAATTAGATTGGATCATCGAGTCAAAATGCAAAAAGAATTAAATTATTTTTAGATTTCAAGTCAAGTCGCTTATACTTTGGCTTTTAAAAAAATAAAAAATATTATCTTAATTTTCAAATAAATTTTAAATATTTTTAATAATTTAAAATGGAATCAGTAGGATCAAGGAATGGTTCAATTTAAATTGACGCATAAAGTCAGGTCGAATCAAGATCAAGTCAACTTAGATTGACTTATAGGTTAGGTCGAATTGAGGTTAGCTTTAGTTGAATCAATTTCAAGTTGGTCTTCATTTTGGATCTCCTTGAATTTTAAGTTTTTTTTTTTTTCTGTACGAATTCGAGTTAGATCATAAATTATCACCTCTAAATATGTGGGAGCTAAAGAGTGATAAGTTAGTGACTGGAAGGGTTAAAAGATATTGTATCCTAAAGTTAATAGTTATGATGATAAGGAGATGTGAAAGAAAGAAATAGTAGGTTTTTGTAATTAGTAATCAAATTGGCAAGTGACAGAGTGAGAATATTAATTTGTGCAGGAGCTGGGATTTCTGAGCGACAAATAGTGAATCTTACATAAAAGCGTAGCTTAATAGTTGATAGAAAGCAGAATTCATGGAGTTTGATCAATTGTGATAAAAAAAAAAAAAATTATAATAAGTAAGATAAGTTCCTAATTGTGTTTTTAGAAAGTGTTAACCCCACAGTTGATAAGATAATGCATTCATCCCAAAGTTGAAAAGAAAAGTGTTAACCCCAAGGTTAATAAGATAATGAATTAATCTTTATTGAATGATGTTTTGAAAGATAATAAACTTTATGTGAAGTTTTGACTTCATTTTTTAAGTGTGTTTGTTATATTAGAAGTGAGTGCAAGATCTGAGAAAAAAGCCAAGAAAGAGTATAGTGAGAATATGTATGAAGTCTATATTTTGAACCAGTGTATAAAGCCATTTTCAAATAGTTAGAAGACTTATAACATATTGTTAGAAAATGTGAAAAAGTCCAGTTTTACAAAATTAAATGGTGCATAATTCAAGATGTGTATAAAAAAAAAAAAAGGTTATGCACATTATAATGAAAGATGTTCATATTGAATTTGAAGCTATCATGAAAATAGATCAAATTTGAAACTATCTAAAAATGATGGGTGAAGAATTAGATGATAAGTTATATATGAAAATAAAGCTTTTTGAATTTTGTTTTCACCAAAAGAAAATTGATTGAGATTTGGAGTTTTAGAGAGAGAGAGAGAGAGACTTTGATTTAATGAGAGGTATTTAGGTCAAGTTAGCAACCACAACTGTGATATTTTGGTCATACTTATGGAATAGTTGAAAACCACACTTATGGAGAAAGCTACATTATTCTTTCAGTGCACCATACCTTATGTTGCATAAACCACACCTATAGGAGTCCTTTAACTACTAGTTTTGTAAGATAATGGCTAATTTTAACTCTAGGGTATTTAAATATTCAGATTGTATCTCGCGCTATATTTTAAATCTTTAAAAGGTTATCAAATTTGAGAGGATTATAAAAATTATTTATGGGGGCTTTTTTTAAAAAATAAATTTGTATATGTACATGTTGTATAAGTGAAAGTTAAGCTTTTCTTGAGCACTAATTATATATTGCCTAGTTGAGAGGCTTGGGTAAGTACTAAGAGTAATTCCTTGTGTTGGTAATCGACCCATAAAATCACAATAGGGTTTTGATCTCTTGAGCCTTATTAAAATTAGATTGTAGAGGTTTGTTCTCTCTAAAGCCTTTGTAAAAAAGAATGTGTATAAGATTTGCCCTTAGACCTAGTAAAAGAAGTGTTAATAGTGAAAATCTTAGCTGGATACTTGGTGGGGGAGAAGGTGTAGGGAAGATTGCTCTACACATTTGTAAATTTTTATATCTTTCTTTTTCAACACTTCCAACTATTATTAAGAGAGTAAACTTTGGAGAATATTAATCCCATATAACTGTAAGCCAAAGCTTCAAGAAATTTTCATATTTGGAAGAACCTAATTCACCCCTCTTCTTAAGTTGTCATTTTCACAACTAGGACTAATAATTAATATCAAAGCCTAGCTCTAAATTGTTCAAGATGAGCTTAGAATCATTCTTGAAAATGTAATTGTCAAAGAGCAATGATCAATGAAAACTATTAAGTCTTCTTATCATGGAAGCTACCTTGTAAACATACCAATTCTTATATAAGGAAGTCAAAGATTAATGGAGCTAGAAGATTGCAATCTAGATTTAAGGAGGAATAGGAATTTAAAAATGCTTCACCTCCATAAGCACGAAAGGTCCCATAAAAGAAAGAAGACAAAATAATAAGTGCTCCATGACTATGAAAATGACTCTAGTGAGGTATGTGATCTCGATGATAACCTTAATGTAATGCTTATAGTAGAAAATCTTATTAAAGCCATAAAATCGACAAATAATGATTTAATAAATAATTTCAAAGAAATAAGATTTGAGAAAGCAAAATAAATTTTTAAAAAAATGAAATTTACTCCCCTTCTAAAATGAAAGATGAGCTTAAATTGTTTTTTTTTTTTTAAGGAAAAGATGAGTTGTTTTTAAAAACCAAAAATTTATTTTTATTTCAGAGGAAAAAAAGATAGTTTGAAAAAGAAAGTTGAGATTTTAACAAAGGAATATGATGACCCTTGTGCACCAAGAAAGGGAGTTGAATTGGTGAGAACTTTAAATTATTGGAAGGTTAATAAATAATGAAAAGTTAAAGAAATAGTAGGAGAAGGATAGACATAAAGAATTTATAATGGTTCAGGTGTTAACAAACCCTATATCCACTCCCCAATTTTCCAAATAGGTATTTCACTATCACTCAATGGTGTTCTATAAGCTCGCATCTAACTTACACAATGTGTTTATTCTAAAGCTAACACATAACCTTTGTAAGTGTTTTCCCAAATCTTACACTTAACACACTTAACCTAAACAAGAGTTTTCCACACTAAGGATCATTTTAAAATCTAGACCCAACAGTGTTTAATTGCTCACACTTAACCTTTTACAACTCATATAAAAAGAAATTATATGTAGAAAGTTGAGAACTAAATTTGCAAGAGTTTGGTCATAATAAATTGTTGTTCTCTTACATTCAAAGTCACTTGGTGGAGTATTTATAAGTTTCAACCACCGAATAGTCGTTACAAACAAAACTATTTCCAAATCTCTAAAGTTGGTGGCAAAATTCTGCATTTAATGCTTGTCAGATGAAAGTTAGAGTCGAGATAGAAAGTCATGGTCATGATATGCTTTTCACTCTAAATTTTGCTCAATCATGATTGAGATCTTCAAATGTGTCTAGTGGCTAGTTACACGTGACATTGACATTCTAACATTAGATCTTTAAAAAAAAAAAACTAGTTGTTGGATCCATTTATAGAATATTGAAAGTGCTAGTCGCAATTCTGGAAAGCTGACTATTATCTTTAGTGCAAATCCTTTTGGGCTTTGGAGTTCCTAGTTTTGTTTAAGTCTGTCACCGTTGTAACTTTTGAATGTCCAATGGCCTCATTGACACGTGGTTTTATAGGGTTGAGTGTCAAGAATCCTTCCAACCAATTTTGAAGGTAGCAGTCACGACTTCCACCATAACACTAATCGTGCATTGTCCTAGGGTAAATGTTTCCAAATTTTCTAAAGTAGCAGTAGCAACCTTTAAGTCTCAGTCATGACTTAGAAGACAATTTTGATACTTTGGGCAACTTGCTTCCAATCACTTCTATTTGATTTTCAATGAGTTCCTAACTTAATTTCTGTAAGAACAACACTTAAAATTAACATTAGAGCCTTTCAATCAATATTGTCAAAATTGAAAAAGAGTTTTGACTTAGGTTTGGCCAACCTTGTCCAATAATCTTTCCTTTTTTTATTTTGACAATGTAAATTGAATATATAAAGGATAAAGAATCAAATATGCATACCCTTAAGTATTTTAAGTGTTTAGAAGTCAATGTGAAGTCAATTCTACATTTACTCATCAATTCGAAATGATGTTTATGTACATACCAAAAACTACTTGCCCTCATTTCGTACTCCCCCTTAGTCAAGTTAATAATTCCAACTTATATATCATCCTTTTTGCATATTAAGTTCAATTGTCTATCCCCTTTTGTCAAGATAAAAAAAGAGAGAGGATTAAGAGAGGGATGGGGAATAAGGAGAGGGATTGTCCAAAAACTTGTCAATTATACAAACTCAAACAATAATAACAAACATAACTAATTTGCACAATTGAACACAATTGATCACATATCACAAGAAGATAAATTGATGAAACATTAATCGAATGGAAATTGAATTAACATAAAACATAATTACACATATAGTAGTTCAAACAAATAAGGATGTTTGATCACACATACTATGGCTAAAAGTTTAAAAATAGAAGACACTCAAAAATAATAAAAAAATGAAATTAGAAGACACTGAAAAAATCTAAAAAGTTGGAAAAGAGTCACTATCTCTAACAACGTCATCATCTTCCCCTTCATCTTCTTAGTCATCCTTTTTACCTCCTCTTTAGACTTGTTAGCCATCTTTTTCATCATTTCCATCTTCCTACTCTTGTAAGTTATTTTCTTCAAAATCCAGATGGTAACAAAATTTTATCCCCATTTTCTCTTGTAAATCAATAAGGTCATTATGGAGATGAATGAGGAGATTGAATTTCCTTTTCATCACCCTTAAGACCTTGTCCAATTTTTGATTAAGAAAAGAAAAAGAAAAGAAATAAAAAATAAGAAGAGTTTTAGAATTTGATTTTATCTTAGGAATTTGATAAAGGGGCTTCTTATTCTTGTACTCCTCATTCAATCACCAACCTTTGTCTCTTAGAGGCTTAGGAGACTTCTTATATATAACAAGTAATTAATAGTGTTGGGTTTCATTACTTTGGCATTGATTAGGTAATTAAGGTCAAGGAAGTTTGAGTTTGAAAGGTATTTTCTAGTAAGGCAGACCTATTTTTCTTCATTGAGGGCTTTCATGAAAAAATAAATTGTTTTAATGTGGGAGGGAAAAAGAAATTTGGCTCTTAGTCTTGAGACTCAAATGAAGCAATTGGTCCATAAGATAACCACAACTTTGGATTGGCTTATTGGCAATGAGACAATAAAGAAAAGCAAGGTCTTTGCGTGAGACCTTTTCATTGCCATCACCTTTTGCACATATAAAGAAGGTGATGATACGATGCAAGAGCCAAAAGGAAGGGTTTTAATATATTTGGCAAGGGACTTTTTGTGGACATGTTTGGTATCAGTGGATATTTGACTCCAAAAGCTAGAATAGTCAATGTAAATGGAGGAAATGCTAAAAGGAATCCTATCCCCATTTTGAAAGTTGAAAAGGAAGCAAAGTTGGGAATAGGTTATGTAGTATTCTTCCTTAAAGAAGTTAAAAGTAAGGCCATACATACCAACACTCGAATCAAAATTCTTGTTAAGAGCCATAGTGCATATGAATTCTTGAACCATTTTTTTATAGCTAGGTTCATCATAAAATATATCGTCCCCTCGAGACTACCAGTAGTTTCAGTTGTTGAATCTCGTGCAAGTTAGGTTGTGGTTGTATTTGCTGCAAGTCCACCTACCCTAAGTGAGCAAGATAACCCTTGATCTTATTGTTCATCTCTAAAGGAGAAACTCAAATGGTATTTTGTTGGCTTGGTTGATTTTGTTCTTATTAGCCTTGTATCTTGCCTTCTTCTACTTGGTTATGCCTTGCATGAGATATAGAGGAGGGCCTTGCCTTGGTAGAGAGGAGGCTTAGGTAGTTCCTTTGCCTTTTTCAGTTTTTGAGGATTTTTTAGGACTTCTTAAGATAATGAGAGAGGTAGAATAGATTGGGAAAGGAAAGAAAAAGAGGAAGTTGAAAGAACATGAATTTGATGAAAGACAAAGTGAGAGAAATGTATGGAGAGGGTTAAAAAGGGTTTAAATAAGTAGAAAAGAGGTGTAAGTGGGCAGAAAATGGTTCAAAATGCATTAAATAAAGGAGTTGTATTGTTTGGGAGGCGAATGGTCATTACCCAATGGTTACACATAAGTCATTGTTGGTTTGGATGAAGATGAGACAACCCAAGAGAGGAGGAGAGAATTGGGTTGTAAATAAAAATACAAAAAAATTTGACAATTGCAACAGACACAAAACAACACAACATTTTATAGTGGTTCAATAATGTACCTACTTCACTCCCTAAGCTTTTACTTAGGCCTTTCTATTCTTTTTTTAGGCTTAAGAAAAACCTTCTCTTTTTCAGGCTAAGGAAGAGCATTTACACTTACTCTCTTTTAACAAGGAATAAGAGAGCTAACCTAACCTTAGGTATTTTTCTAAGGAATAATACCAACCTTTTAACCATTAGTAAGGATAGATCCAAGCAGTATCAATACTTCTCAAATTAGGCAGCAATTACACTTGTATTGCTCAAGAAAATCTACTCTCAAAGAGTTACAAAATAATCCTCTCTCTACTTAAATCAAAGCAACATTAAAAGGTTTGCATAAATAAACTTGTTAGATGTTTTCTAGTTGATTACAAATGTTCTTTAAAGTTTCATCAATCAATTTAGTCTTTAGAAATGCTCTTTATATAACTATTGGACTAGGAAGGTTAATCCTAAGTCTAGGAACTCTTTTGATCTTGACAAAGGAGATTGATCATTATTAATGATTTATTTAAGTGTTATTTTGTAGAAATTAGTAAGATTTTCAAGTTAAGTTGGATGGAGCTCTTAAACTCCAAGTTGACTTCTAAATCACGGCCGCAATCTCAGATTTGCGACCGCGATTCATGTAAAGTCTTGCTAGAAATTAGACAGGCGAAATCGTGGAGCCATTCTCAGTCATGACTCACCCAAAAGAAGGAGTCCAAAAGTGATAGACTGATTCGCTGTCTATATAGGGTCAGAATCACAACCGCGATTTTCAAAAATCCTCAAGAGGGAAACATGTCCACAACCAAAGCTTGACAAATGTCCCCAGTGACCGTTGGAAGATAAAATTCGCAAAGGCAACTTGTTGGTAGCGACTGCTATCCATGAAGTGAAAGATGCAATTTTTGATAGACGAATTCACGTCCTGAGTCGCGGCCTGCACAAAGAAATTTGTGAATCGATTATAACTACTACCTATATTCCACAAAATTATGCACCATAAATAATAACTAATATGGCACTACTTTTGTTAGTAGAAACACCACGACTATATTTTCCTGGTAAACCAATGACAAGAAGACACGTGGACTAGCCGTTAGACACAAATGAGGTTTTCCGCCGTAAGTTTTGGCTCTCATATGAAAATTTAGAATTCGCAATCGCAAATGAGCAGTAGCAACCGCGACTTCAACCTGACAAGCAATTAATGCATAATTTGTCTAGCGTACCTTGAAGATTTTATACCAGTTTTAGTGTAATGTTTCTTTGGTGGGTAGAGGTTATAAATACCTCATCAAATAGATGTAAATGGAAGAGAATTGATAACTTTGTAACAAAACTCTTGCAATTTCGCTACTCAATCTTTTCTATTCTTTTAGGTGATTGCTTGGTGTGAGCATAAACACCATTTGTAAAGGTTATAGTATGAGCTTGTAAAAACATTAAGAGAGGTTGTTGTTTGAGCCTGTAAAAACACAAGTGTAAAGATTGTTGTGTGAGCCTAAAAAACACAAGTGTAAAGGTTGGTATGTAAGCCTTCAAAACACAAGTGTAAAAGTTTGTTATGAGCTGGAAAACACCATTGGTAGATAGTGGAACACCTAATTGCTAAGAATTAGAGAGTGGACATAGAGTCAATTATACCTGAACCACTATAAATCTTGTGTTTATTTTTTATTCATTCTCTTCCCTACCTTCTTGTTTTAATTTTTATATACCAATTCAACCCTACCTTCTTGGTGCCTAGGGCCAATAAGTGGTATCAGAGCCAAAACACTCAAACAAACCTTTATTGGTGAGTAAAAGATCATGGCACAAGAGGGAATCCACTCACACCTTAAGCCTCACTTTGATGGTTTCGACTATACTCATTGGAAGTATAAAATGAAAACTACCTTGACATGGATGTGGTGGACTTTTAGGATGTGGTTATCAAAGAATGGAAGCCATCCACTAAAGTAGTGGATGGAATTGAAGAACTTATCCTAAGAGAAGAATGGGTTGAAGCTCACCAGAGATCAAATGGCAAAAACAAGTGAGCAATGACCATTCTTCTAAGTTCTCTCTCTATAGAAGAGATTGGAAGAGTGTAACATTGTCAAACTACACATGCCATTTGGAAGACTCTAGAGAACTATCATGAAGGCACGATTCTAGTCAAATCAAGTTGTTTGGAGATGTATGTCACAGAATGGGAACTCTTAATGATGAAGGACAATGAGAGCATCATAGAAATGAAAAATAGGCTCTTATCCATTGTCACCAACATGAAGAAATTTGGAAGAGCTCTCACCAACTATGAGGTAAACATAAAAATCCCTAAAACTCTTCCTCTATATAAATTTGGTGCTAAAGTTTACAGCATACAAAAGTCCAATACAGAGATTGGGAACGTTCCAACTGACGTGTTGATAGGCAAACTCTTGACTCATGAGTTGGCCTTGTAAAAGGATGAACAAATGAAGAAGCTAATAGGCTAAGGAGATAAACAAGAAAAGGAAAGAAGAACTCTAGCTCTTAAGTCTTCAACAAAGGAGAATGAGGTAGAAATCATCTCAAGTGAGGAAGAAAGTGACAAGGAAGAAAAGGAGCTAGCAATGCTCTCAAGGAGGACAAAGGAGTTGATCAAGAGAAGAAAAGAAAGAAAAGGCTTCAAGAAGACAACTCTTAGTCCAAGAGTGAAATCTAACAATGTCATTTGTTATGAATGTGGCAAACAATGCCACATCAAGTATGAGTGTCCCAAATTAAAAAAGAAGAAGAAATAGGACAAGGAGAAGAATAAGAGCTTTTCAGCCACATGGGATGATAGCTCAAGAGAAGAAAAGGAAGAAGGAGAAGTTGTCAATATTTGCTTTATGGCACAAGAAGACTCTACTAATGAGGTAAGTAATTCTTCTCATTCTCATTCTGATTTCGAATTTGATGAGATAGATGAAGAGCTTTTAGAGGTTCTAACCATGAGATGTGACAAATATAAATCACAAATGAAATCTTACAAAAGAAAATGTCAAAAGATAGAGGATGATTATAAATCGCTCAATGACATTGTAAGAGAATTGAGAGCATCTAATGATGAGCTCAAAAAATCAGTGGATAGTCTTGCTCTTTCATCTTCTTCTATGGCTTCACTTAGAAAGGAGAATGACACTCTAAAAGGAGAAGTCATTGAGCTTAGAAGCTTAATCTCTAAGTTCCATAAAGGAAAAGAAGCCTTGGATACATTGATTATGTCACAAAGACCTCCACTAATTAGATATGGTCTAGGCTTCAATGGAGTTTCCTCATCTTCTCAAACTATATTTGTTAGATCCTCAAAACCTTAATCCTTAAGGAAAAAGGTAATTGGGAAGAAAAGTGCTCCTAGCACTAAGCCTTTCAAGCCTAAGGGAAAAGGAAAGGCTCCCCTAAGCTCTAGAGCCAAGACTCAAAAAGCTAACCATGCCTATATGTACAACAAAAAGCATGGTCATTCTCATAAAAAATCTTCTACTCCTACTCATCATACATGTTCATGCATGCATTCACATGATCAAGGTATGAGAAGGCTATCTGCTCATACTAAAATTGTGCATAGAAGAAGAACTCCTAAGTCTAAACTCCAATGTCATTATTGCATGAGATTTGGACACATTAATATTCACTGCTATATTAGGAAGGCTCACCTCAAACTAGAGAACCCTTCATCTTCTAACCCTTAAGGACCTAAGTATGTTTGGGTACCTAAGAAAAGATAACTTACTATTGTTATGTAGGGGAATGTGATAACCACCAAATCAAGCAACTGGCATGTGGATAATGGATGTTCCAAATACATGACATTAAATAAAAGACTATTCACAACATAAAGAAAAAGACGGTGGAGATGTCACATTTAGTAACAATGCCAAGGGTAAGGTAATTGGTATTGGAACCATTGGTAAAAATGGATGTTCCTTAATTAACAATGTCTTATTAGTTAGTGGCTTACAACACAACTTGTTAAGTGTAAGTTAATTGTGTGACAAAGGTAACAAAGTCACCTTTGACTTTAGGGAATGTCGAGTCACCACTTTAGTAGATAATGAGGTTATTTTTAAGGGTGAAAGGAAAAGCAATACCTACTCAATTGACTTAGACAATTTGGCTAACCAATCTTTTAAGTGTCTTATGTCTATGAGCAATGAAGCTTGGTTATGGCATAGAAGGCTTGGACATGCAACCATGGATCTTCTTCAAAGCCTATCTATAGGAAAGTTAGTGGAAGGACTTCCTAAGCTTAATTTCTCTAAAGACGAGACATGTGGTCCATGCCAAATGGGGAAGCAACAACATGCCTCTCACAAAGCCAAAAATGTTGTAAGTTCAACTAGACCTCTTCAACTTATCCATATGGACTTGATAGGACCCACTAGAAGTGCTAGCCTAGGTGAAAAACACTGTGCACTAGTTTTAGTAGATGACTATCTCTAGGTTTACATGGGTATCCTTCCTAACTCATAAGAATGATTCATTTGATGCTTTCAAAAGTTTTGCAAAAAGGTTTCAAAATGAAAAAGACTACTTTATATCTTCTATTAGAAGTGACCATGTAAAGGAATTTTAAAATGAGTTTTTTGAAAATTATTGCTTGGAGAATGAAGTTTTTCATAATTTTTCAGCTCCTAGAACACCACTACAAAATGGTGTTGTAAAAAGGAAGAATAAAATATTGGTGAAAATTGCTAGAACAATGCTCAATGAGTATTCTCTATCAAATTACTTTTGGGCCGAAACCATTAACACTACATGTTATATTGCAAATAGAGTTTTTAAAAGACCCATTCTCAATAAAACTTCTTATGAGCTATGGAATGGTAGAAAAACCAAGATATCATACCTTAGAGTGTTTGGATGTAAGTGTTATATTTTGAACACCAAGGATAATTTTGGGAAATTTGATTCCAAGACCAATGAAGGAATCTTCTTAGGTTATTCCACCTCTAGCAAGGCATATGGAGTCTTTAACAAAAGTTTAATGGTAGTTGAAGATCTATGAATGGTGTTTTTGATGAATATAGTAAACTTGATCTTGGGAAATGTATTTTTGTTGATGATTTTGTAGGTGATTTTGAAAAGCTAGAATTGGATGGTTCTACAAGAAGAGTTGATAAAGATAAAGAAGAAGGTAATTCATCAAGAGTAGATGAAGTCCAACATCATCAACAACAAGCAGAGCCAAGCCAAGATCTACCAAAAGATTGGAGATTTTCCAAGTATCACCCTAAGGATTTGATCATAGGCGATACATCTAAGGGTGTAAGTACTAGATCTCAACTTCTTCATTTAGATAATAATCTTGTATTTATTTCTCTACTTGAGCCAAAATCAATTGATGAGGCTCTTGATGATGAGAGTTGGGTACTTGCTATGCAAGAAAAACTCAACCAATTTGAGAAAAACAAGGTATGAGAACTTGTCCCTAGGCCTAAAGAACATCTGATCATTGGTTGTAAGTGGGTGTCTAGGAATAAGTTAGATGAACAAGGTTTCATCACTGGAAACAAAGCTAGATTGGTTGGTAAGGGATACAACCAAGAGGAAGGCATAGACTATGGTGAAACCTTTGCCCCTGTAGCAAGATTAGAGGCCATTAGGATTTTCTTAGCATTTACATGTCACATGAATTTTAAATTTTTTCAAATGGATGTGAAAAGTGTCGTTTTGAATGGCATTATAGAGGAGGAAGTCTATGTTGAACAACCTCCTGGTTTTGAGTCTTATTGTTTTCCAAACCACGTTTTCAAATTGAACAAAGCCTTATATGGATTGAAACAAGCTCCAAGAGCTTGGTATGAAAGGCTTAGTTCATTTCTCTTGAAAAATGATTTTGAAAAAGGAAAGGTTGACACTACATTATTTGTTAAAAGACACAAGCATGATACATTAATTGTTCAAATCCATGTTGATGATATTATCTTTAGTGCTACTAACAAATCTCTTTGTGAGGATTTTGCTAAGTGTATGACTAGGGAATTTGAAATGAGCATGATAGGAGAGCTCAATTTTTTTCTCGGTCTACAAATCAAGTAATCCAAAGAAAGGATCTTCATCAACCAAGCCAAGTACACAAAAGAGATATTAAAGAAATTTGGCATAGATGGTTGCAAGGTAGCTAAAACTCCAATGAGTAGTACCATCAAGCTAGACAAGGATAAATCGCGTAAGGCGGTAGATAAAAAAAGATATGGAGGTATGATATGATCTCTTCTCTATCTTATTGCTTCTAGGCCAGATATAATGTTTAGTGTTTGCATGTGTGCTAGGTTTCAATCTTCTCCTAAAGAGTCTCACTTAAATGCTGGTAAAAGGATTTTTAAAACTTACATGGCATAAATCACTTATGGTTATGATATCCTAGGGAGTCATATTAGCCATATAGGGTATTTGGATGCGAATTACTAACCAACTTATTAGATAGAAAAAGCACTTTCGGGACTTGCCAATTTATAGGTGAATGCTTAGTTTCTTAGTTTAGTAAAAAGCAAGTATCGGTTGTCTTATCCACCGCGGAAGCCGAGTATGTGGCGGTGGGTTATTGTTGCACCTAAGTTCTTTGAATGAAACAACAATTAAAGGATTTCAGCAAAGTGGTTGATCACATTGCCATTAAATGTGATAACACAAGTGCTATTAATCTCTCTAGGAATCCCATCCAACATTCTAGAAGTAAGCACATGGACATTAGACATCATTTTCTTAGAGATCATGCACAAAAAGGTGATGTTGTGTTAGAATTTATTGACACAAATCATCAACTTATAGATATTTTCACTAAACATCTAAATGAAGAAAGGATGAACTTCATTAAGATAAAATTGGGAATGCTTGATGAAGGCTCCCTAAAGTGAAAATTTTTTATCTTATGTGTAATATTGTTATGTGTATTGATGTTTGTTGATTTGTGATATTTGAAGGTGATGTAATTAAGTGGATCACAATGTTTTTTTTTTAAACTTAACTATTTTTATTGATGACTCATAATTTGTTGTCGTTATTCTTCCTTCACGGTCAAGAATTACAAGTCAATTTCGCCCGGCTGTCAAACATCAATTCACAGTAGCAAAATTTCCTCTCCACCGCGAATTTTGTCAAATTTTCAAAACTTTGATTGTTAAGGCGTGTATTCCCAAGGAAATTTGTCTGTTACTCACATTTTTTGGAATTCGCGATCGCGACTTGAGAAATCACGGATGCGAATTTAGGTAACCGCCTGACATTTATGAGATTTGATGGCTAACCATTTCCAACCCTTCATAACTTTTCTTCTAGCCATTTCTAGCCATTGATATGCTTTTTCAAAGGCTATACAAACCCCTCAACTAGTGATTTTCATCACTTCATCTTAATTCTCAAACACTAAAACTCTTCAAGCATAAATCTTCTTCCAAATTTTCTTACTTGTAATAGCCCCCAAGAAAATTTCTAGAGCAGACAAGGGTAAAGCAGTGGTTCAACCTTCTAGACCCTTTACCGTCCAATAAATGAAAGGTGTAACCAAAGAGAAGAAGGAAAGGTACAAGGCCAACACTTCCAAAATAATTCTACCAAACAAAATTCCTTTACCCTTTCTCTTGGAGACACTCGGTGTCAACAATGAAGTGCGAGCATTCTTATTGAATCTCGGATGGAATAAGATGAACTCGACTGCGAGGAGGTGGTGCGGGAATTCATGTGCATTGTCTAATTAAGCAAAAAAGCCAAATCTCCTGCGGGTCAATACGGGTTAGTATTCCTTTCTATATAACCTTTGACCAAATTTCATCCCTTTTTAACTTGCAAGTAGGAGAACACATTCCTTTCATCATCTCCGCACTTGACGTCATCAACACCGAATTTTGGTTGGCGATTTCTATCAAAACCAAACATGACCCTTGCTCCTCACTAGCTAAACATATAAAGTCTTTACCCTTTTTGATCTTTCATCGCATCATCACTTTCTCAATCAATGTAAGAGGTGATGGTAATGAGAAGGTATCCCAAAAGACTTGGCACTTTTGTTCAGCTTTGTCAAAAACAAACTGATCCAAACCGGCTGATACCTTGTAGATCAATTGATTCACATGAGTACAAAGTCAAAAAGCCAATTTCTCTTGCCTCCCACATTATTGCCATCTATAGATTTGTTGGAGCAATTGATGAGGAAAAAGAAAAGTTCCTTACCAAGAAGTTCCTTCCATCCTAAAACTTTCTAGACCTCACTTACTTGATCAACACTAAAGCCATACACCTAGATGCTTATGCTTATACCTTGGGTGCTTTCGGTGCAAAGCGGATGGAGAGTTCACAAGCCTCTAAGAGGAAAAGGCTTTACATAGAAGACGACACAATTGTTGTCCCTCCTCCTCCTCTCAAACCAAAGTTCAAGTTGTCTCTTACCACCATCAACAACAAATTAGACAAACTGATGAGGATAATGAAAAGAAGGTTCCTCTTCCTTTCACACCTTCATAGTGATACAGTGGATCTTCAAGAGAAACTAGGAGTTCTTCCTTGCCACCTTCCGAACTTCACTGAGTTTGATGACACTCAAGATGAGGATGGCAATGAAGATGTTGAGGATGAGGATGAAGCTCAGGGAGCCACATAAGAGCAAACAATAGAAACTTCTGGGGATGATGATTATTCTCCCAGTTTCTAGCTTAGGAATCTTTTTTTCTTGTTTTTTAGTTCTTTGTCTAGATTGATTTTTATTTTACAACTATGTGTGATCCTACAATTTTCAATAAATAAAGTTATGTTTTTCTTGCAAATACTTGTTTGATGTGTTTGATACATTCTTCTTTTTTTGCTTTCTCATGATTGCTCTTAATGTATACTTATGCTTATTCACATTCCTCTCTAACACCCTCTTTCTGATCTTGCCAAAGAGGGAAAGATAGACACTAAGAAAAATCTAAGTTAAAGACTAAGAGGGAGTAAGTAAAAATAACTTGCAACCATAACATAAGTTGAGGGGGAGCTTCATAATATCACACTTAGGATTTTTAAGGCATTTCTCTTAAATTAATTGAACGTCATACTTAGAATTTTATCTTAAGTGTTCATTGATTCAATAGTATATTTAACTTCACATTTTTGCATCTATCTTTTGACTTTGGATCAATCTAAGTTGTCAAAGTCAAAAAGGGAGAGATTGTTGGACTAGGAGGGTTAATCCTAAGTCTAGGAATTCTTTTGATCTTGACAAAGGATATTTATCATTATTAATGGTTTATTGAAGTGTTATTTTGCAAAAATTAGTAGGATTTTCAAGTGAAGTTGGATGGAGCTCTTAAACTCCAAGTTGACTTCTAAATCGCGATCGCAATCTCAGATTCGTGACCGTGATCCATGTGAAGAGTTGCTAGAAATCAGACAACCAAAATCGCAGAGCCATTCTTGGCCGCAACTCACCTAAAAGAAGGAGTCCAAAGGTGATAGACTGATTCACAGTCTATGTAGCGTTAGAGTCGCAACCGCGATTTTCAAAAAGCCTCAAGAGGGAAACATGTCTACAACCAAAGCTTGACAAATGTCCCAAGTGATTATTGGAAGCCAAAAATCATGAAGGTAACTTATTGGTAGCGACCGTGATCATGAAGTGGAAGATGCAATTTCTGATAGACGAATTTGCATCCTAAGTTGCAGCTTGCACAAAGAAATTTGCGACTGCTACTTTTATTAGCAGAAGAAATGCAATGACTATATTTTCTTGGTAAACCAATGGCAAGAAGATACATGGACTAGTCGTTAGACACAAACGGGGTTTTTTGTCGTAAGTTTTGGCTCTCGTATGAAAATTTGGAATTTGTGACCGCGAATGAGCAGTAGCAACCGTGACTTCAGCTTGACAAGCAATTAATGCATAATCTGTCTAACATACCTTAAAGATTTTATATCAATTTTATTGCAACATCTCTTTGTTGGGTAAAGGCTATAAATACCTCACCAAACAGATATAAATGGAAGAGAATTGATAACTTTGTAACAAAACTCTTGCAATTTTGCTACTCAATCTTTTTTATTATTTTAAGTGATTATTTGGTGTGAGCATAAACACTATTTGTAAAAGTTATAGGTAAGCCTGTAAAAAAACTAAGAGAGGTTGTTGTGTGAGCCTATAAAAACACAAGTGTAAAGGTTGTTGTGTGAGCCTCAAAAACACAAGTGTAAAGGTTGGTGTGTAAACCTTTAAAACACAAGTGTAAAAGTTTGTTGTGAGCTTGAAAACACCATTGGTAGATAGTGGCACACCCAATTACTGAGAATTAAGGAGTGGACGTTGGGTCAATTATACACGAATAATTATAAATCTTGTCTATTTTCTACTCATTCTCTTCCCTACCTTCTTGTTTTAATTTTTATACACCAATTCAACCCCCCTTCTTGGTGCCTAGGGCCAATAATAACCAAACTTCAAAACTAGCCATTGAAATTCAATCTAATGGCTTTTCTACAAAACTAGTCATTAGAGGTGACAACGCCTGTTGATCCTTAGCAATGCTTATTGAACTTGTAACAAATACTTCTAATGCCTATTATTTATCCTTCCATGATCATTGGCTTTGATCTCAATACCTTTTGGAGTTAGAACAATGCTCGTTTTTTATTTTCTAGAAAGCAAGAACTTGGTGCTCTATTTCTTAACAATTGTAAACATGACTCAAGGCCTATTGGAGATATTGTAATGCCCATTTGAAACATCTCAATGAATGTTGAATGTTTATGTGTGCCCCGTTGGAGGGTTCATAAGTTATAACTCAATTTAGAGCACTTTTTCATTGCCTATTGCTAGGTCTAGATCAAAGCCTATTGCGAAACCTCAACACTCGCAACGAGGTTCAAAGTGCATAGCTCTTGTCTAAGCATTTAATGCCTGAACATTTCTCCAATGCCCATTTGAATGTCTTAATGCCTGTTGGATGGTCTAGAATGCTCTAAGCATTAGCAATATTGACTTGATTCCCATTGTAAAATTTTCAATGCCCATTGAAGTTGACAACACCCATTAGGACTTTCTCAACGCCCCATTAGAAGGTTTAGACTATAATACTTATACAAAAACACTAAAAATGCAAACATTAGAACTTCTCAAGATTTTGTTATCATTCAAAATACATTATTCAAAGTAGAGCACTAAGACCAATGCTTTGGGGTCACATATTCTCTAAGCATTCTCCTTAGTGACAACATTCTCCCCCTTTTTGAATGATGACAAAACCATGATGCTTTAATACCAAATATTCAAAACTTAAACATATAGATGATACCAAATATTGAAACACAAAGTTGGATACCAAATATACCATATACGATAACAAATGTTGAATGTTAAAAACATACTAAATGTTATCCTACTAAAAGAGTTCAAACAAGAGTATCCAAATAAATAAGTGATACCAGTTAAAGCATCCAAAAATTCTCCCTATTTTTGTCATTATGATAAAAAGATATACTAAGCATTCTCAAAGACAAAAAAAAAAAAAAAGATTTCCCCCTTAAAAATTTAGACCAATATTCTCAAAAACAAAGCAAATAGGATAATACTAAAAAGGGCCTTCTTAAGATATCTTCTGATGATATGTAAAATACATAATATTTAGAGAAAGAAAACTCCCCCCTATTTATATGCTTTCTTCTAACAAGCTTCCCAAGATATTTAAACAATAATCAGTTAACATAACTTAGGGTCACATGTTCTATTCATGTGTTAAGGAAAGCAAAAGAGAAATGATAGTTACTAGAGATTTATAATTTAAACTCCTCCTTAGCAAAAACATATTAAACAATAAGGAGGGATAGAGATACATTATAGTTTATGATTTCCAAAATACAATTGCCTCTTTAAAATTTACAGCTCCACTCACCATTTGATTTTCTATTTTGAACAGAACGTTAGGAATCTTCAATCTTGCAAAATTAAACTTTCTTTGGGATCAATTTTCTTTTGGGTCCATATGGGTTAGCAACATAAACATATTCATCTCTCAATTTAACATAACAAAAGTATGCTTTATGAAATATTTTCCACAATAAAAGCATTGCCAAATGAATGCTTTTCAAAGCTCATTTGTTGAGTAAGTGTGAAGTGGCCTTCTAAAATAATAATGCCTAAAACGTGAAGAAACCTGTGCATTCTTGATATCCTTAGTTCTATAAATAAAGGCATGGTTTGTTTTTTTGCCTATGAGAGTGTGAATGTGAGCAATTAGTGTTATGCACATGTGTAATTTTTCTTCTAGGTGTAAAGTGCAGCATATTTTGCCTTTTTTACTTATAGAATACATACATGTAAGCATGATTAGCCTTTTACCTAGGCTTTTTAATGTATGCATGTGCTAGTGTTGTGTCTTTAGGCTTTGCATTAGCACTAGCTTTTTGTGTAGAGGTTTGTAATTCAAAACCTTGGATACTAGGTGTTATAGAAAGTGAAGCTCTAATAAACACACTTTTAGAAGTGGAGGAAGAGGCATGATTATATCTAATGTCATGTTTCATATTAGTTTCTCTTTGAGAGCCCAAAAGCAAATCCAATTTTTCTTTTCCTTTAGTAAAATTTGAAAGAGAGTTTTCAAGTCCAAAACATCTTTTTTTAAGCTATCATTTTATTTGGAAAGAATTTCATAAAATTTCATTTTAGAAATTAACTCTTCATTTTCCCTTTCCAAAGCATCAATTTTCATTTTTAAAAGTTATCTTTCATTTGAATCTAAAAAAATTGCCTTTGAAAACAATTCCTCTTTTTGTTTTCTCAAACATTTAATTTCTTTTAGAAGCTCATCTTTAATTTTAGAAATAGAGGAAATTTCATTTTTCAATGATTAATTTTCATTTCTCAAAATCTTATTTCTATTAAAAGATTTATCCAAGGCATCATTTGTTAATTTTAGGCTCTCAATAAGATTTAACATATCTTTGATATCATCAAGAAGTTTGCATACGTCATTTGGAGAGTCCTTATTCAATTCATCCTCTATGGCCATTAGACATCTAACTTTTGTTTTCTTTTTTGCCTTCCTCTTCTTTATCTTTCTATTACAGGAGAATTCACCATCACTTGTGAATATAGAATTCATTAAGTTCCTTCTCTTCCTTTCCTCTTGATAGTGTTCTTCTAGCTCCATTGACATACTGCTTCATTTGGTTTGAGTCAGTCCATTTTTTAGAAAGCTTCCATAATAAGAAGACTTAATAGTTGCCATGATCATGTACCTTTTACAATTAAGCTTTTAAAAAAGTTAGGCTCTGCTACCAATTATTGGCTTGGATGAAGATGAGACAACCTAAGAGGTGAGGGGTGAATTGGGTTGTAAATAAAAACACAAACAAATTAGTAGAAGTAATAAACACAAAACAACACAGAGTTTTACAGTGGGTCGACAATATACCTTCTCCACTCTTTAAACTTTCATTTAAGCCTTTCTATTCTTTTTCCAAGCTCAAGAAAAACCTTACTTTTTCCAGGCTAAAGAAGATCCTTTACAATTACTATTTTTTAATAAGGAATGAGAGAGCCAACCCAACCCTTAGTATTTGCCTAAGGAATAATACTAAACTCTTAACCATTAGTAGGATAGATCTAAGCATTGCCAATGCCTTTCAAATTAGGCAACAATCACACTTTTAGTGCTAAAAAAAACTACACTCAAAGAATTACAAAATAATCCTCACTCTACCTAAATCAACGCAACACTAAAAGGTTTGCACAAATAAACTTGCTAGATGTTTTCTAATTGATTACATATGTTCTCTAAAGTTTCATCAATCAATTTAGTCATTAGAAATGCTCCTTATATACCAAACTCTAAAACTAGCCATTAGAATAGTTGATGTTCAGTCTTTTTTACAAAACTAGCTGTTAAAGGTGACAACGCCTATTGATCCTCAACAATGCTTATTAAACTTGTAATGGATACTTCCAATGCCTATTGTTTATCCTTCCATGGTCATTGGCTTTGATCTCAATGTCGGTTGGACTAAGAATAATGCCCGTTGTCAATTTTCCAAAAAGCATGAACTCAATACTTTATTTTTTAACAACTGTATACTTGACTCAATGCCTATTAGAGATCTTGTAATACTCATTGGAAACATCTCAACGCTTGTTGAATGTTTGAGTGTGCCCCATTGGAGCGTCCATAAGTCATAGCTAAACTTAAAGCAATTTTCCAATGCCTATGGCATGGTCCAGAGTGCATAGCTCTGGTCTGAACATTTCTTTAATGTCTGAACATTTCTCCAATGCCCATTTTGAATGTCTTAACACCTGTTGGATGGTCTAGAATGCTCTAGGCATCTACAACATTGACTCAATGCCCATTAAAGTTCACAATGCCTGTTAGGACTTTCTCAACGCTCGTTGGAAGGTTCACATTGTAACACTTATATAAAAACACTAAAATACAAATATTAGAACTTCTCAAGGTTTTGTCATTATTTTGTTATCATTTCAAACACATCATTCAAAGTAGAGGAGTGAGACCTATGCCTTAGGGTCATATGTTCTCGACACATTCTCTCCATTGACACAATAATCACGATCACAAATAACAAAATCTATAAGTAACAAATAGAAATTCTTCAAAAAGGGTGCAAAGTCATTAGTAAAAAACTTTTTAAATTCAAAATTTTGTAATAGCAACTAGAAATCGTGAACATAAATTATAAAAGGTTTGAAATTTGAAACAGGCTTGTTCATAGCGACCATGACTTTCAGTTACGATCACAATTTAAAAGCTCTTTTTGAAAACAAGCTTAAATGAAGTTTTTAATAGATGGCCCAAACAAGTTGTGATCAATTCAATATTTTTATGATCAATTCATACAATTGAACATGAAAAAGCTCAAGTGCAATTTGAATTAACACATCCAATGCATCAATCTCAACAAAGTCATCATACAATCATCAATCATCTCAAACACCTCAATAATGAATGATAATCAATAACATAAGTATATAATTAGATTTATTTTAACCCTAGGGAGTTTCCATCAAACATCTCAAGTTTCTTCTTAATGAAGTCTATCCTTTCTTCATTAAGGTGTTTAGTAAAAATATCTACAATTTTGTTATTACTATCAATAAATTCTAAAACCACATTACCATTTTGCACATGATCTTTAAGAAAATGATATCTAATGTTAATATGTTTACTTATTGAATGTTGGATGGGATTCTTTAAAAGATTTATTGCACTTATATTGTTACATTTAATTGCTATGTGATTAACATCTTTGCCATAATCCTTGAGTTATTGTTTCATCTAAAGAACTTGTGTTCAATAACCATTCGTCGCCACATATTCTGATTCTACTATGGATAAGACAATAAAAACTTGCTTCTCACTAAACTAAGAAACTAGGCATTTACTAATAAATTAACAAGTTTTAGAAGTGCTCTTTCTATCCAACAAACTACCAGCATAGTTTGCATTTGAATATCCAAGAAGACTAAAACATGAATTTCTAGGATACCATAGTCTTAAATGCATGGTAACATGAAGATATTCCAAAATTCTTTTAATGCATGCAAATGAGATTCTTGAGGACATGATTAAAATCTAGCACACAAATAAGCACTATGGAAAGATAAAGGAGAGATCCAATCATACCTCTAAACTTCTTTTCATCAATGGGCTTACCTGATTCATCTTTGTCAAGATTCATTGATGCACACATTAGTGTTTTAGCTACCTTGCATTCATCCACCCCAAACCTTTTATGTACTTAGCTTGGTTGATGAAGATGCCCTTTTTAGTTTATTTAATTTCAAGACTAAGAAAGAACTTGAGCTCACCCATGATGCTCATCTCAAATTTTCTAGTCATATAGTTGGCAAATTTCTTACAAAGAAATTCATTAATAGCACCAAATATAATATCATCATCATAAATTTGAATAATAAGTGTATCCTTGTGATGCTTTTCATAAATAATGTAGCATCATCCTTGCCTTTTTTAAAATCATTTTTCAAAAGGAATGAACTAAGCCTTTCATACCAAGCTCTTGGACCTTGTTTCAAACCATACAATACCTTAGTTAGTTTGAAAACAAGGTTTGAAAATTCATGAGATTCAAAACCTAGGGTTGTTAAACATAAACTTTCTCCTAAATGAAACCAAGTAAAAATGCACTTTTAACATCCATTTGACAAAGCTTAAAATTCATATGACATGCAAATGCTAAAAGAATCCTAATGGTCTCTAATCTTAAAACAGAGGCAAAGGCTTCATCATAATCAATGCCTTTCTCTTAGTTTTAACCTTTTGCAACCAATCTAGCTTTGTTTCTTGTGATGAAATCTTACTCATCTAATTTGTTCCTAAACACAAATTTACAATCAACAATTAGATGTTTCTTGGGCCTAAGGACAAGTTTTCAAACTTTGTTTCTCTCAAATTAATTGATTTTCTATTGTATAACAATCACCCAACTCTCATCATCTAGAGCCTCATCAATTGATTTTGGCTCAACTTGAGAAATGAAAACAAGATCATTATCTAATGCATATAGTTGGGCTCTAGTACTTATACCTTTAAAAACTTTATAGGCTTTGCTAGTGTAGAAATATACTTCATCGATTTTAGAAGCAAAATTTCTAAGGTTGTCGTTGGTATTTAAAATGTAGTATTTGCATCCAAAAACTCTAAGGTATGAAAGCTTAGACTTTCTTACATTCCATAGCTTATAAGTGGTTTTATTTAGAATAGGTCCTTTGCAATGTAATAAGAGGTGTTGATGGCTTCAGCCAAAAAATAATTTGGTAAAGAGTACTTATTAAGCATAGTCCTAGCCATTTCAACCAATGCTTTATTCTTTCTCCCTACAACATCATTTAGTTGTAATGTTCTAAGAGCTAAACAATTGTGTAAAATTCATTCTCCAAACAATAATTTTCAAAAAGTTTATTTTGAAATTCTTTTCCATGGTCACTTTTAATAGAAGAAATAAAGTAACTATTTTCATTTTGAACTCTTTTTGCACTGCTTTTAAAAGCATCAAAAGTATCACACTTATGTGTAAGGAAGGAGACCCTAGTGAATTTAGAGTAGTCATCAACTATGCAAAGTGTTTCCACCTAGACTTATATTTCTTATAGCTTCAACTAAGTCCATGTGAATGAGTTAAGGTGGTCTCGATATACTTACAACAATCTTAGCCTTATAAGATGTTTGATGTTACTTTCCCATTTAATGAGGTCCATAAGTCTTGTCTTTTGTGAACTTGATGTTTGGAATACCTTCTACTGGTTCTCATTTTGAGAGATATTGGGGAGGCTCCATACTTGCATGTCCAAGTTTTTATGCCAAAATTAAGATTCATTACTAATAGACACAATACATTTAAAGGATTGGTTAACTAAATTATCTACATCAATTAGCTAGGTATTGCCTCTTCTTTCACCCTTAAAGACTACCTTCTTATCTACCAAAGTAGTAACCTGACATTCTCTAAAGTCAACAACGACTTTATTACCTTTATTACATAATTGACTTACTCTTAACAAATTATGTTTCAAACCATCAACCAAAAGAACATTATCAATAAGAGAATAACCCTTCTTACCAATAATTCTAATGCCAATTACCTTACACTTGGCATTATTTCCAAATGTGATATTGCACCATATTTTTTCTTAATAGATGTGAATACCTTCCTATTTTCAATCATATGTTTTAAGCATCCACTATCCACGTGTTAATTGTTATCCTCTTTGGTGGCTTCTACAAATTAAAATAATTTCACCTTTGTTTCAATACCTAAACATACTTAGGTCTTTAGGGGTTAGGCTTAGAAGGGTCTCATCATTTGAGATATGCCTTTCTAATATAACAAAACACATTTATATGGCTAAATTTCATGCAATTACGACATTAGAGTTTAGATTTCACTTTTGTATGAGTATGAGGCCTTTTTATACTTTATCCAAGAGAATTTATGTAAGTGTAAGAATGATGAGGAGTAAAAGGGATGTTTTTGTATGAGTATCTCTTAGTGTACATGAAAGCATGATTGGCTCTTTAAGGTTTAGCCTTTAAGTCTTGGGGTGCCTTTCCTTTACCTTTAAGCTTAGGTGGCTTAGTGCTAGGAGCACTTTTCTTTACAATCACTTATATGCTAGAGGTTTGAGGTTTAGATGCTCTAATAAAGACGAGAGGAGAAGATGTAGATGATGAAGCACAGTTAAAACTAAGATTGTCTCTCATAAGGGGTGGTCTTTGAGATACAATGAGTGTATCTAAAACTTTTTTCCCTTTGTCAAATTTTGAGATGAAATTTCTCAACTTAATAACCTCACATTTTAAAAAATCATTTTCTTTTCTTAAGGAGTTAAGAGAGGATGAAGTTTGAGAAATATTTTTTAAAAGATTTCTTGAGTTCTTCATTTAAAGTTCTCAAGTCATTTACAAGATAATTTAAACATTTAAATTCATCATCAAGTTTATAACATTTTTTCTTATAAACCTTTATTTTCGATTTATACTTATCACATCTCAAGGACATGGCTTCAAGAAGGTTATCATCCTTATCCTCATATGCATAAAAATCATCATAAGAATGAGATGAAGTGCTTACCTTTTTAGAGGGATCTTCTTGAGCTGTAAAGCAAAAGTTGGCAACCTCTTCATCTTCATCTTTTTCACTTGAGTGGTCATCCCATATTTCTTTAAAGTGCTTCTTCTTTTCTTTCTCCCTCATCTTTTTCTTTTTTAGCTTGGGACACTCAAATTTATTGTGAACTTGCTTCCCATATTCAAAGCAAGACACATCATTCTTCTTCTCCTAAAAGTTGGAAGATGTCTTATTGAGGTTTCTTCTTTCCTTTCTTCTTTTCATAAGCTCTTTGGACCTTCTAGATAGCATGACAAGTTCTTCTTCCTCCTTCTTACTTTCATCAATTGCACTTGTGCTTTCTTCTATCTCTTTATCTTTGCTAAAGGAGTTGAGAGAATGAGTCTTTTTCTCTCTTTTTTTTTTCTCCTTGAGCTCTTATCCTTTTCATTTTTTCATCCTTCTTGATTACCATCTCATGAGTTATGAGAACATCGATTGGTACTTTTCCAATGTCTTGATTGGACTTTTATATACCACACATTCTTGCCTTAAATTTCTCCAATGGAAGCATCTTGAGGATTTTGGCATTTACGTCATAGTTGGTGAGAATTCTTCATACTTCTTTATGTTTTTTTTACAATGGCAATGAGTCACTATTGGTCACGTTGGTTATGGATTCATTCTCCTTCATCATGAAAAAGCTCTCATTTGATCACATACATCTCCAATCTACTTGACTTTACTAGTGTTGTGCCTTTATGGTAGTTCTCTACAGCTTTCCATATTACATGTGCAATTTGGAATGTTGAACTTTACCAATTTCTTCTCTTGACATAGAACTTTAAAGGATTGTCATTGCTTTTATATTCTTGCCATTTGCCTTTCTATGAGCTTCAACTCATTCTTCTCTTAGAAGCAATTCTTTACTATCGGCACTCTAGTAGGTGGCCTCCATTTCTTTGCATCAACATCCTATAGATCCACTACAATACTATCAAGGTAGATTTTCATTCTATACTTCTAATGAGTATAGTTGTTTCTATCAAAGAAGGGCTTAAGGTGATAGTGGATTTTGTCTTATGCCACTTATCTTTTCTTAAGAAATTAAGGTTATATTTGAGACTAAGCTTTAATACCATTTGTTGGCCCTTATGCACCAAGGAGGGGTTGAATTTGGTTAAAATTTTAAATTTTTGAATGGTTAATAAATAATGCAAATTTAAAGAGAGAGTAAGAGAAAGATAAACACAAAGAATTTATAGTGGTTTGGGTGTAAACAAGCCCTATGTCCACTTCCCAATTCTCTGATTGGGTATTTCATTATTACTCAATAGTGTTTTATAATCTCACACCTAATTTACATAATGTGTTTTTCTAATGCTAGCACATAACTTTTACAAGTGTTTTCCTAAGGCTTACACTTAACATAAATAAGGGTTTTTTAAACTAAAGATCACTCTAAAACCCATACCAAATTGTGTTTAATGGCTTACACCTAACCTTTACAACTCAAGTACAAAGAAATTATATTTAAAGAGTTGAGAATTAAATTTGTAAAAGTTTGACCAATATAAATTACTATTCTCTTACATTCAGAGCCATTTGGTGGAGTATTTATAGGTTCCAACAACCAAATAGTCATTATAAAGATAATTATTTTCAAATCTCCAAAGTTGATGGCAAATCCTACATTTAATATTTGTCAGATGAAATTCATGGTCATAGTCTACTTTTCACTTCAGATTTTGCTCAGTTGCGTTAAAATCTTCAAATGTGTCTATTAAATAGTTACACGTGACACTTTAGCATTGGTTCTTCAAAAAATTAATTGTTGGATCCCTTTATAGCATATTAAAAATGGCAATCGCGATTCTAGAAAGGTTGACCGCCATCTTCATCACGAATCCTTCTGGGCTTTTGAGTTCCTAGTTTTGTTCAAGTCATGGCCACCATACTTAATTCATTGTCATGACTTTTGAATCTTCAATGGTGTTTTTAGCATATGGCTTAACCTAGTTGAGTGTCTAGAATCCTCCTAGCCAAGTTTAAAGGAAGCAGTCATAACCTCCACCATGATACTAACTGCAAACTATACCAGATCAAATGTTCCCAAATTTTCAAAAGTAGCAATCACAGCCTCTAAGTCTTAGTTGTGACTTAGGAGACAATTTTAATAGTTTAGGCAACATGCCTCTAATCACTTCCATTTGACTTCTAATGAGTTTCTAACTTGATTTTTGCAAGAACAATACTTAAAATTGAAATTAAAGCCTTTCAATCTATATTGTCAAGATCAAAGAGAGTTTTGGCTTTGATTTAACCAACCTTGTTGAACAAAAAATGAGGAATTGATTTTTGAAATCTAACTTCCTAATATTACTTCTAAATAAAATGAAAGTTTGAAAAATAAAGGTTTGGATTTGAAAAAAAAAATCCTTTTAAAGTTCACTAGAAGAAAAGAAAATTTTTAACAAGTTTTTCTTTCAAATGGATGTGGATGTGAAATATGGATTAGGTTATAATTATGCCTCTTTCTCTTCTTTTAAGAGTGTCTTTATAAAGGGTAAACTTAGTAAAACACCTAGACCTGAAGGTGATAGATCGAAAACTACTTCATAAAAGGTTGATGCTAATGCACAAACTTAAGCACAAAAGCCTAGAGGCCAAGGTACAAATATAAGTAAACACTAAAAGGCACAAGGTAAATCATGTTTATATGTATGCATCTCATAAACTAAGAAGGCAAAATGATTGATACTATATGCTAAAGCTTACGCCTATGACAAATCATAATGATCATTCATACACATTTATATCTTCTCATGTGCATTCTCATAAATCATACAAACAATATACTTATGGCCCCATTCTTAGGTCACATGCTGATAGGAGGTCATTTTATGATTGTTCTTTCTATATACCTAAAGAGTATTAACAGGTTAATGCTACTTTTGTTATAGTAGATTTAGCCATAAGGCATACTATCATTATGCAATGCTAAATGATGAAAGGACCTATGTTACTAACCATATAGACCAAAAAGGCAATAGGAACTAAAAACATATGGTTGATTTCGTACAATGGAGAATCATTCACTAAGTGGTCAAAATAGAGAATCTAACTAGTGAATAAAGATTGATGAAGAACAAAAGGTTGTGAGCTTTAAAATGATCAAACTTAGTACCAAGCCAATCAATAATTGATATTATACTTCATTATTGGTATCAAATTTGTAATATATCATTTGTCCCTTATTCTTAATTTGAATTAGTATATACATGTACACTATGATAGGAGGAGTTATTATGCATGAGTATAATTTGGTATATTATTTTGACATTAATTGTTTGAAAAAATGATTACCTAAATGTCTTAAAACAATGACACTTTTTTTTAACAAAAATGAATTATTTTTCTTGGTAATTAGTATCTCACTTTAAATATATTTTATTTTATTTGGCTCTAAGTTTATCTTGAATTATGCTAAATTGCTCAATATTTGATTTAGAGCATAGTTTCATTTTTAAGGGAGATGACTTTATTATTTTAAAAATGAGGAGCTTAAATTCTTTAAAATAATGAAAAATGTTTGTAAGATATTATATATTTTTTAAAAAAGATTAATTAGTATTTAGAGCTAGAGGTTTTACATATTTTTAAAAGAAAGATTGCTCGTATAAATGTTATACAAAGAGAGAGAAATTGTTTACATGATTCATAAAATTTTTCTAAAACCCTTCTTATATGATTCCAAAAAGGAGGAGAGCATTTGATGATGTATGTATTGGTACCAAAAATTTTTATTTATTCTTACTAGTGCATCAGTTTTATCATCATTTACAAATGGAGAGATTTTTACCCTAAGTTAATAAAGTAATGTCTTAATTCTTCTTGAGTGATAATAAAACTTATGAGAAGTTTTCACTTCATTTTTTTTTGTTAAGCTAGAAATGAGTGCAAGGTCTAACAAAGAAGAGTTAAGAAAGAGACTCATAAGAAGATGTGTGAAGGCCACATTTTGAACTATTAAATAGAGCAGTTATAAAAGAGTTATAAGAGCCATAATATATTTTTAGAAAGATAAAAAAAAGTCTATCTTTTATAAGAAATCAAAAAATAGTCTAGTTTATAGAAAATCAAATAATGTATAAATCTAAAGCTTATAGTGTATAAATCTAAAGCTTATAGAGAAATTTATAGGCATTTTAGTAAAAAGTGTTAATGCTAAATTTAAAGTTATCACATAGATGGATCAATTTTAAAATGTTTTTCATAAGAATTTATAAAGAATTAGAGCCCATTAAGTCTTTTTTTCTTTAAAGGAAATGGATTACGACTTAGATTTTTTTAGAAAAAATTATGACTATTTTAGTGAGAGAGGTATTTGTGTAGAGTTAGCAACTATAACCATATCATTTTGGCCACACACATGAAATAATTGAAAATCATACGCATAGAGAAAGATGTCTAGAATTTTATATCTCTTCTATTAGAGCACCACACTCCATGTTGCATAATCCATACCTATAGATCCCTTTTAATTATTAGCTAGATTTGACTCTATAGTGTTTTTAAATATGAAAATGGGCCTTGGGCTATATAAGAACTTTATTTTGAAACTTTATAGGATTACTTAACTTGAGAAAATTATGAGAAATATTTTTAATGGTTAATGTGAGTTTATGTGTGTATATCTTGTGTATGTTATAGTTAGGCTTTTGTTCACCACTAATTGTATATTTGCCTAGTTAAAAGACTTAAGTGCTTATTAAGTGAAATCCTTATAAGGATATTTAGGTTACATATATACTTTCTTACAAAGATATTTAGGTTAGAGATTACCTTGTAAACGATATGGGTTTCAATCTATTAAGCTTCGTCAAAAAGAGATTACATGGGTTCATTCTTCCTTGAGCCTTGTGAAAATGAGAATGTGGATGGTTTGCCCTTAAACCTAGTAAAAGGGATATTTATAATGAAAGGCCTAAGTGAATACTTAAAGAGGACATACAAATTGTTCTCAAATCTGTGTATTATCCTAAGAAGCCCTAGAGGGAGGTGAACAAAGAAATGATAATTTTTTACAAATTTGAACACTATAAACACTAGAGTAATCATGCAAGAGAGACATAAGTTTTATACAGGTTTGACACAACGTTAGTCTATATCTTCTCTTTTAGTAACCACTAGAGAGTTCATAAATTCAAGTAACTTAACAGGTGTTATTTTAACCTTTATAAAAAAAAGTTTCTAGGTGTTATTGAACTAATCTTAAGCTACCTAGTACGATATCAATTTGAACTCAAGCTACCTAATATAAAATCAATTATCAAATGTTAATTGAGTTTGATATAAGAAATAACTAGTTTAGAAATAGAATTTACTAATAAAAATTTTCTATTAGTGATTAGTAAGGAATTGTAATGTTTAGCAATAGAATGAATTAGAGACAATTTATAATGGATATCAGCAATTGAATAAATTTTGTTGCCAATTTCCGTTTAACAATGGACTAGCAACAGAATAATAATAGATTTTAGCAACAAAAATTTATTTCATTATTAAATTATGGAGGGAAGTGTATTTAAGCTTTAATTTAGTACTAAACTTAAAATTTGTTGTTAATTTAGTAAGGGATTTAAAATCCATTGCTAATTTAGCCATAGAATCATACATTTATTATTATGTAGCAATAGAATTGAATTTGTTGCTAAACTTAGAGATTAAATCAAGCCATAATTAATAATGGATTTTGAAATCTCTTGTTAAACTTGAAGCCTAAATCATGTTATTTCTTTTTATATCCCCTCTTTTTTTACCTCATTTTTCTCTGATCTCACCTCACCTTCTAACTCTATTTTTTCTGCCATGTTTCAAATTACTTCACTCATACCCTCAATGTCAACCTCGAGAACAATGTCACTATCAATGCATTATAGACAAACGAGAAAAATGTCATTATTGTTAAGGAGACCAAGGCTAAGAGTCACTACTAGGTTTGGGGTCTAGTTAGAGATATACACACACATAAAAGGATCAAGATCTATATGACAAGTGTAGCCCAATGTACCCTTTCCTTAGCCTCATTGTATTGCATCTCCACCAATTTCTTATTGTTTTACTATTTTATTTTATTATTTTGTCTATAAATTATTGCTTATGCAACTTGAAAATGAGTGTTATTTGTCTTTTCATTTTTTAGCCATTATTGAGTTCTTTTTCAGTTAAATGCTAACAAATCTAGTTGCTTATATGTGTTTTAAATGAAAGTTTGATTGAATTTTGAGATTTAAAATTATTTCAATTTTGTTTCTCATGTAGCGAAGAAGACTAGTGTTCTTAAGCTTTAACTATCACTTCTTACCTAAATAATGCTATTAAAATATTCTACTATAATGTTAGTGTTTTAGATATAATGTTGTGGATGATGACTTAAAGAAACCAAACTTAGGCATATTTTGATGATAATATATTCTAAAAAGGCTAGTTTCTAATAGTGATTTTTTTTTTGTTGGGTTAGATTATTTGGAGTAGTGGAGTCAATTCAATAAATCTTAATCAAATTACTAAGACTGTTGATACATCTAGCCTAGATGTTGTGGGAATAAAAAATGTTGTCTATAACAAGTTGTTAGCCTTGAATGTTTATTGACATGTATCAGTTTGATTATATTTTTTACTAGATTATACTGAAATATCCTCAGATTGATTCTAGTTCAAGATAATGGGTTAGTTCTTATTATTTTTGTAACATGGATTTATCATTTATCTTATAGTATTATTCTTTTTTTTTTTATTTCTTCTCTACTTTAGCAATCTAGTTGGTACGCTGGTTTAAGACCAAGCTGATATGTTGAATTGCCAGTTAAGGTCTAAGAGTATTCCTTCTTAAGATATGAAGATATAGAAAGGGACGTTAAGCTTGTTTTTTGAATTAAAACATTATTATGTGTTCTCTTCTTTGCATTTGAATTAATTAATAAGAAAATCCAATTGAATTTTAATTGGATATATGAATAATCCAATTAAATTCTAATTGTATATATGAAAGAAATTCTTACAAAATGAACTAATTTAGCAATGTATATAATTTTTTTTTAAAAAAAAACTAAAGGATATGTCTTAAAAAGATAAAAACTTCTTTAAAATACTTTTTTGGATAATTCTAATGTCAATTCTCTCTACTTTGACTCAATTATCGTTGTTTTACGGTTCATGACCTGAGTTAGATGACTTTTCAACATGAGAAAAATCTTACTGGACATTATTATTATTATTATTATTATTATTATTATTATTATTATTATTATTATTATTATTATTATTATTAACCTATAAATAACATAAGAATGTGATATACAATAGATGAATAGATGAGTATGTAGGTTATAGACTAATTAATATAAAAATAATTGAAAAATATGGTATAAAATAGAAAACGATACATCATAGTTATGTCAACATTAATAACTAGACTACTCAAAATAATATTAGTATGATACATGTTCACTGATGAATATAATCAAAAACATTTTGGTGCACAATATACAAATTTTTTATGTGAATCCACATATGTCAAATACTTTACAATATTTTAACTATTGTGTAATCTTAGCTCAAATTTATATAACATCATATAGTTATCAATATTACGATATATATATATATATA